>CM054117.1:115439853-115567402 GCA_028673005.1 Tanypteryx hageni | reverse complement strand
TTATTTTAACTCGATATTTCCATGATATTTGCTCAATTTTTTCTTGATTACCGATCGAATTTTGCTCAATTTTCGTTAGATTTTTTCTTTATTTTAACGTCATTTTAACTTGATGTTACCTCGTTTTTTACTCGATTTTGGAAAGAAGTTTTCTCGATTAATGCTCGAGTGTTTTTAGAATTTTCCATGGGTTTTGCACAATATTTGCTCTATTTTTCCTCGATATTTGCTCAATTTATTCTCGATAACTGATCGACTTTTGCTCAATTTTCGCTCGATTTTTTTTCTTTATATTTACATTATTTTAACTCGATATTTCCATGATATTTGCTCAATTTTTTCTTGATTACCGATCGAATTTTGCTCAATTTTCGTTAGATTTTTTCTTTATTTTAACGTCATTTTAACTTGATGTTACCTCGTTTTTTACTCGATTTTGGAAAGAAGTTTTCCCCATTAATGCTCGAGTGTTTTTAGAATTTTCCAAGGGTTTTGCACAATATTTGCTCAATTTTTCCTCGATATTTGCTCAATTTATTCTCGATAACTGATCGACTTTTGCTCAATTTTCGCTCGATTTTTTTCTTTATATTTACATTATTTTAACTCGATATTTCCATGATATTTGCTCAATTTTTTCTTGATTACCGATCGAATTTTGCTCAATTTTCGTTAGATTTTTTCTTTATTTTAACGTCATTTTAACTTGATGTTACCTCGTTTTTTACTCGATTTTGGAAAGAAGTTTTCTCGATTAATGCTCGAGTGTTTTTAGAATTTTTCAAGGGTTTTGCACAATATTTGCTCAATTTTTCCTCGATATTTTATCAATAAATTCTCGATTATTGATCGACTTTTGCTTAATTTTCACAAGTTTTGTTCTTATTATATTTACGTTATATTAACTCCGTGTTTGCCCGACTTTTACTATATTTTGGCAAGAATTTTTCTCGATTTATTCTCAACTATTTTGAGATTAATTCTAGGGTTTTGCACAATTTTTTGCTCCGTATTTCCTTGATATTTCCTCAATTTATTCTCGATTACTGATCGACTTTTGCTCAATGTTCGCTAGATTTTTTCTTTATTTTTATGTTTCCTTAACTTGATGTTTCCTAGATTTTTACTCGTTTTTGGAAAGAATTTTTCTCGATTAATGCTCGATTACTTCGAGATTTTTTCTATGGTTTTACACTACATTTGCTCTATTTTTCCTCGATATTTGCTCAATTTATTCTCGATAACTGATCGACTTTTGCTCAATTTTCGCTCGATTTTTTTCTTTATATTTACATTATTTTAACTCGATATTTCCATGATATTTGCTCAATTTTTTCTTGATTACCGATCGAATTTTGCTCAATTTTCGTTAGATTTTTTCTTTATTTTAACGTCATTTTAACTTGATGTTACCTCGTTTTTTACTCGATTTTGGAAAGAAGTTTTCCCGATTAATGCTCGAGTGTTTTTAGAATTTTCCAAGGGTTTTGCACAATATTTGCTCAATTTTTCCTCGATATTTGCTCAATTTATTCTCGATAACTGATCGACTTTTGCTCAATTTTCGCTCGATTTTTTTCTTTATATTTACATTATTTTAACTCGATATTTCCATGATATTTGCTCAATTTTTTCTTGATTACCGATCGAATTTTGCTCAATTTTCGTTAGATTTTTTCTTTATTTTAACGTCATTTTAACTTGATGTTACCCTCGTTTTTTACTCGATTTTGGAAAGAAGTTTTCTCGATTAATGCTCGAGTGTTTTTAGAATTTTCCAAGGGTTTTGCACAATATTTGCTCTATTTTTCCTCGATATTTGCTCAATTTATTCTCGATAACTGATCGACTTTTGCTCAATGTTCGCTAGATTTTTTCTTTATTTTTATGTTTCCTTAACTTGATGTTTCCTAGATTTTTACTCGTTTTTGGAAAGAATTTTTCTCGATTAATGCTCGATTACTTCGAGATTTTTTCTATGGTTTTACACTACATTTGCTCTATTTTTCCTCGATATTTGCTCAATTTATTCTCGATAACTGATCGACTTTTGCTCAATTTTCGCTCGATTTTTTTCTTTATATTTACATTATTTTAACTCGATATTTCCATGATATTTGCTCAATTTTTTCTTGATTACCGATCGAATTTTGCTCAATTTTCGTTAGATTTTTTTCTTTATTTTAACGTCATTTTAACTTGATGTTACCTCGTTTTTTACTCGATTTTGGAAAGAAGTTTTCTCGATTAATGCTCGAGTGTTTTTAGAATTTTTCAAGGGTTTTGCACAATATTTGCTCAATTTTTCCTCGATATTTTATCAATAAATTCTCGATTACTGATCGCCTTTGGTTAATTTTCACAAGTTTTGTTCTTATTATATTTACGTTATATTAACTCCGTGTTTGCCCGACTTTTACTATATTTTGGCAAGAATTTTTCTCGATTTATTCTCAACTATTTTGAGATTTATTCTAGGGTTTTGCACAATTTTTTGCTCCGTATTTCCTTGATATTTGCTCAATTTATTCTCGATTACTGATCGACTTTTGCTCAATGTTCGCTAGATTTTTTCTTTATTTTTATGTTTCCTTAACTTGATGTTTCCTAGATTTTTACTCGTTTTTGGAAAGAATTTTTCTCGATTAATGCTCGATTACTTCGAGATTTTTTCTATGGTTTTACACTACATTTGCTCTATTTTTCCTCGATATTTGCTCAATTTATTCTCGATAACTGATCGACTTTTGCTCAATTTTCGCTCGATTTTTTTCTTTATATTTACATTATTTTAACTCGATATTTCCATGATATTTGCTCAATTTTTTCTTGATTACCGATCGAATTTTGCTCAATTTTCGTTAGATTTTTTCTTTATTTTAACGTCATTTTAACTTGATGTTACCTCGTTTTTTACTCGATTTTGGAAAGAAGTTTTCTCGATTAATGCTCGAGTGTTTTTAGAATTTTCCAAGGGTTTTGCACAATATTTGCTCTATTTTTCCTCGATATTTGCTCAATTTATTCTCGATAACTGATCGACTTTTGCTCAATGTTCGCTAGATTTTTTCTTTATTTTTATGTTTCCTTAACTTGATGTTTCCTAGATTTTTACTCGTTTTTGGAAAGAATTTTTCTCGATTAATGCTCGATTACTTCGAGATTTTTTCTATGGTTTTACACTACATTTGCTCTATTTTTCCTCGATATTTGCTCAATTTATTCTCGATAACTGATCGACTTTTGCTCAATTTTCGCTCGATTTTTTTCTTTATATTTACATTATTTTAACTCGATATTTCCATGATATTTGCTCAATTTTTTCTTGATTACCGATCGAATTTTGCTCAATTTTCGTTAGATTTTTTCTTTATTTTAACGTCATTTTAACTTGATGTTACCTCGTTTTTTACTCGATTTTGGAAAGAAGTTTTCTCGATTAATGCTCGAGTGTTTTTAGAATTTTTCAAGGGTTTTGCACAATATTTGCTCAATTTTTCCTCGATATTTTATCAATAAATTCTCGATTACTGATCGACTTTTGCTTAATTTTCACAAGTTTTGTTCTTATTATATTTACGTTATATTAACTCCGTGTTTGCCCGACTTTTACTATATTTTGGCAAGAATTTTTCTCGATTTATTCTCAACTATTTTGAGATTTATTCTAGGGTTTTGCACAATTTTTTGCTCCGTATTTCCTTGATATTTGCTCAATTTATTCTCGATTACTGATCGACTTTTGCTCAATGTTCGCTAGATTTTTTCTTTATTTTTATGTTTCCTTAACTTGATGTTTCCTAGATTTTTACTCGTTTTTGGAAAGAATTTTTCTCGATTAATGCTCGATTACTTCGAGATTTTTTCTATGGTTTTACACTACATTTGTTCTATTTTTCCTCGATATTTGCTCAATTTATTCTCGATAACTGATCGACTTTTGCTCAATTTTCGCTCGATTTTTTTCTTTATATTTACATTATTTTAACTCGATATTTCCATGATATTTGCTCAATTTTTTCTTGATTACCGATCGAATTTTGCTCAATTTTCGTTAGATTTTTTCTTTATTTTAACGTCATTTTAACTTGATGTTACCCTCGTTTTTTACTCGATTTTGGAAAGAAGTTTTCTCGATTAATGCTCGAGTGTTTTTAGAATTTTCCATGGGTTTTGCACAATATTTGCTCTATTTTTCCTCGATATTTTTTGCTCAATTTATTCTCGATAACTGATCGACTTTTGCTCAATTTTCGCTCGATTTTTTTCTTTATATTTACATTATTTTAACTCGATATTTCCATGATATTTGCTCAATTTTTTCTTGATTACCGATCGAATTTTGCTCAATTTTCGTTAGATTTTTTCTTTATTTTAACGTCATTTTAACTTGATGTTACCTCGTTTTTTACTCGATTTTGGAAAGAAGTTTTCCCCATTAATGCTCGAGTGTTTTTAGAATTTTCCAAGGGTTTTGCACAATATTTGCTCAATTTTTCCTCGATATTTGCTCAATTTATTCTCGATAACTGATCGACTTTTGCTCAATTTTCGCTCGATTTTTTTCTTTATATTTACATTATTTTAACTCGATATTTCCATGATATTTGCTCAATTTTTTCTTGATTACCGATCGAATTTTGCTCAATTTTCGTTAGATTTTTTCTTTATTTTAACGTCATTTTAACTTGATGTTACCTCGTTTTTTACTCGATTTTGGAAAGAAGTTTTCTCGATTAATGCTCGAGTGTTTTTAGAATTTTTCAAGGGTTTTGCACAATATTTGCTCAATTTTTCCTCGATATTTTATCAATAAATTCTCGATTATTGATCGACTTTTGCTTAATTTTCACAAGTTTTGTTCTTATTATATTTACGTTATATTAACTCCGTGTTTGCCCGACTTTTACTATATTTTGGCAAGAATTTTTCTCGATTTATTCTCAACTATTTTGAGATTTATTCTAGGGTTTTGCACAATTTTTTGCTCCGTATTTCCTTGATATTTCCTCAATTTATTCTCGATTACTGATCGACTTTTGCTCAATGTTCGCTAGATTTTTTCTTTATTTTTATGTTTCCTTAACTTGATGTTTCCTAGATTTTTACTCGTTTTTGGAAAGAATTTTTCTCGATTAATGCTCGATTACTTCGAGATTTTTTCTATGGTTTTACACTACATTTGCTCTATTTTTCCTCGATATTTGCTCAATTTATTCTCGATAACTGATCGACTTTTGCTCAATTTTCGCTCGATTTTTTTCTTTATATTTACATTATTTTAACTCGATATTTCCATGATATTTGCTCAATTTTTTCTTGATTACCGATCGAATTTTGCTCAATTTTCGTTAGATTTTTTCTTTATTTTAACGTCATTTTAACTTGATGTTACCTCGTTTTTTACTCGATTTTGGAAAGAAGTTTTCTCGATTAATGCTCGAGTGTTTTTAGAATTTTTCAAGGGTTTTGCACAATATTTGCTCAATTTTTCCTCGATATTTTATCAATAAATTCTCGATTATTGATCGACTTTTGCTTAATTTTCACAAGTTTTGTTCTTATTATATTTACGTTATATTAACTCCGTGTTTGCCCGACTTTTACTATATTTTGGCAAGAATTTTTCTCGATTTATTCTCAACTATTTTGAGATTTATTCTAGGGTTTTGCACAATTTTTTGCTCCGTATTTCCTTGATATTTCCTCAATTTATTCTCGATTACTGATCGACTTTTGCTCAATGTTCGCTAGATTTTTTCTTTATTTTTATGTTTCCTTAACTTGATGTTTCCTAGATTTTTACTCGTTTTTGGAAAGAATTTTTCTCGATTAATGCTCGATTACTTCGAGATTTTTTCTATGGTTTTACACTACATTTGCTCTATTTTTCCTCGATATTTGCTCAATTTATTCTCGATAACTGATCGACTTTTGCTCAATTTTCGCTCGATTTTTTTCTTTATATTTACATTATTTTAACTCGATATTTCCATGATATTTGCTCAATTTTTTCTTGATTACCGATCGAATTTTGCTCAATTTTCGTTAGATTTTTTCTTTATTTTAACGTCATTTTAACTTGATGTTACCTCGTTTTTTACTCGATTTTGGAAAGAAGTTTTCTCGATTAATGCTCGAGTGTTTTTAGAATTTTCCATGGGTTTTGCACAATATTTGCTCTATTTTTCCTCGATATTTGCTCAATTTATTCTCGATAACTGATCGACTTTTGCTCAATTTTCGCTCGATTTTTTTCTTTATATTTACATTATTTTAACTCGATATTTCCATGATATTTGCTCAATTTTTTCTTGATTACCGATCGAATTTTGCTCAATTTTCGTTAGATTTTTTCTTTATTTTAACGTCATTTTAACTTGATGTTACCTCGTTTTTTACTCGATTTTGGAAAGAAGTTTTCTCGATTAATGCTCGAGTGTTTTTAGAATTTTCCAAGGGTTTTGCACAATATTTGCTCTATTTTTCCTCGATATTTGCTCAATTTATTCTCGATAACTGATCGACTTTTGCTCAATGTTCGCTAGATTTTTTCTTTATTTTTATGTTTCCTTAACTTGATGTTTCCTAGATTTTTACTCGTTTTTGGAAAGAATTTTTCTCGATTAATGCTCGATTACTTCGAGATTTTTTCTATGGTTTTACACTACATTTGCTCTATTTTTCCTCGATATTTGCTCAATTTATTCTCGATAACTGATCGACTTTTGCTCAATTTTCGCTCGATTTTTTTCTTTATATTTACATTATTTTAACTCGATATTTCCATGATATTTGCTCAATTTTTTCTTGATTACCGATCGAATTTTGCTCAATTTTCGTTAGATTTTTTCTTTATTTTAACGTCATTTTAACTTGATGTTACCTCGTTTTTTACTCGATTTTGGAAAGAAGTTTTCTCGATTAATGCTCGAGTGTTTTTAGAATTTTTCAAGGGTTTTGCACAATATTTGCTCAATTTTTCCTCGATATTTTATCAATAAATTCTCGATTACTGATCGCCTTTGGTTAATTTTCACAAGTTTTGTTCTTATTATATTTACGTTATATTAACTCCGTGTTTTGCCCGACTTTTACTATATTTTGGCAAGAATTTTTCTCGATTTATTCTCAACTATTTTGAGATTTATTCTAGGGTTTTGCACAATTTTTTGCTCCGTATTTCCTTGATATTTGCTCAATTTATTCTCGATAACTGATCGACTTTTGCTCAATTTTCGCTCGATTTTTTTCTTTATATTTACATTATTTTAACTCGATATTTCCATGATATTTGCTCAATTTTTTCTTGATTACCGATCGAATTTTGCTCAATTTTCGTTAGATTTTTTCTTTATTTTAACGTCATTTTAACTTGATGTTACCTCGTTTTTTACTCGATTTTGGAAAGAAGTTTTCTCGATTAATGCTCGAGTTTTTTTAGAATTTTCCATGGGTTTTGCACAATATTTGCTCTATTTTTCCTCGATATTTGCTCAATTTATTCTCGATAACTGATCGACTTTTGCTCAATTTTCGCTCGATTTTTTTCTTTATATTTACATTATTTTAACTCGATATTTCCATGATATTTGCTCAATTTTTTCTTGATTACCGATCGAATTTTGCTCAATTTTCGTTAGATTTTTTCTTTATTTTAACGTCATTTTAACTTGATGTTACCTCGTTTTTTACTCGATTTTGGAAAGAAGTTTTCCCGATTAATGCTCGAGTGTTTTTAGAATTTTCCAAGGGTTTTGCACAATATTTGCTCAATTTTTCCTCGATATTTGCTCAATTTATTCTCGATAACTGATCGACTTTTGCTCAATTTTCGCTCGATTTTTTTCTTTATATTTACATTATTTTAACTCGATATTTCCATGATATTTGCTCAATTTTTTCTTGATTACCGATCGAATTTTGCTCAATTTTCGTTAGATTTTTTCTTTATTTTAACGTCATTTTAACTTGATGTTACCTCGTTTTTTACTCGATTTTGGAAAGAAGTTTTCTCGATTAATGCTCGAGTGTTTTTAGAATTTTCCAAGGGTTTTGCACAATATTTGCTCTATTTTTCCTCGATATTTGCTCAATTTATTCTCGATAACTGATCGACTTTTGCTCAATGTTCGCTAGATTTTTTCTTTATTTTTATGTTTCCTTAACTTGATGTTTCCTAGATTTTTACTCGTTTTTGGAAAGAATTTTTCTCGATTAATGCTCGATTACTTCGAGATTTTTTCTATGGTTTTACACTACATTTGTTCTATTTTTCCTCGATATTTGCTCAATTTATTCTCGATTACTATTCGACTTTTGCTCAATTTTCTCTCGATTTTTTTTTATGTTTACGTTATTTAAACTCGATGTTTCCCCGACATTTACTCGATTTTGTCAAGAATTATTCTCGATTTATGATCCATTATTTTGAGATTGTTTCTAGGGTTTTGCACAATTTTTGCTCGATTTTTCCTAGATATTCTTTCCAAGATCGAGTTAAAATCTAGGAAACATCAAGTTAAGGAAACATAAAAATAAAGAAAAAATCGAGCGAACATTGAGCAAAAGTCAATCAGTAATCGAGAATAAATTGAGCAATTATCGAGGATAAATCGAGCAAAAATTGTGAAAAACCCTAGAATAAATCTCAAAATAATCGAGAAAAATTCTTGCCAAAATCGAGAAAAATCGGGGAAACATGGAGTTAATATTACGGGAATATAATGGAAAAACCGAACAAAAATTGAACAAAAGTCGAACAGTAATCGATAATAAATTGAGCAAATATCTAGCAAAAATCGAGAAAAAATTGTTCAAATTCCTATAAAAAATCTCAAAATAATGGTGCATAAATCGAGAAAAATTCTAGCCAAAATCGAGTAAAAGTCGGGGAAACATCGAGTTTAAATAACGTAAACATAAAGAAAAAAATCCTGCGAAAATTAAGCAAAGGTCGATCAGTAATCAAGAAGAAATTGAGCAAATATCGAGCAAAAATGGTGCAAAACCCTAGCAAAAATCTCAAAATAATGGAGCATAAATCGGTAAAAATCTAGCAAAAATCGAGTAAAATACGAGGTTATATCGAGTTAAATTAACGTTAATATAAAGAAAAAATCGAGCGAAAAATGAGCCACAAGTCGATCAGTAATCGAGAATAAATTGAGCAATTATCCAGGAAAAATCGAACAAATATTGTGCAAAACCCTAGCAAAAATCTCAAAATAATGGAGCATAAATCGAGAAAAATTCTAGCTAAAATCGAGTAAAAGTCGGGGAAACATCGAGTTAAATTAACGTTAAAATAAAGAAAAAAATCGAGCGAAAATTGAATGTGCAATGCTTAAGGAATAAGTTACGTGAGTTGGAAGTATTTCTTGATGATATTAAACCGGATATTCTTTGTTTATGTGAACATTGGCTTACTCCTCATGAGGTTAATTATTTTTGTTTGCATGGTTACTCTGTAGCTGCTATATTTTGCTGGTCATTTTATAAAAATGTTGGTGCTATTATCCTTCTGAGGGAGGGTTTGGTTCCTGCTGCTCCACCAGGTATGCCAGATAACCTGTTGTCAGAAAAAATCATAGAGTATGCAACGTGCTACTTCAATACTGCTAATATTGTGTGTGTTGTCATTATGTGTCTATTGCTCCCCCCCAGGTTGACTTTCAATTGTTTGTAAATAATCTTGACATTTTTCTTGACTATGTATTTCATTGGAAACCTCAATCACTTATAATCCTCTCTGGCGACTTTAACTGCAACTTGCTTCTTGATGGCAGTAATCAGAAATCTCTTCTTAACTTACTTAGTTCTTATCACCTATATGTAAACACCAAGGATGTAACTCACGTTAATTTTTCTTCTTCGTCCTTGCTTGATCTCAACATTTCAAACATCGATGCTCTATATGTAAAATCCGAAGTTATTCCCTTAGATATATTTGATCATTACCCTACCATGACTTATTTTACTATAAAAAATATAACTCAATCAATGCATTGTGAAACTCGATGTTTTTCTAATCTAAATGTTAACCTTTTTCTTAATATGTTAAAAAACTGAGACCTGGTCTGATGTATATGTTGACACTAATTTTGACAGTAAGTTCTCTGCTTTCTACAACAACAACTTTTTTATTTTAATGCTGCCTTTCCCATTGTTGTTTAAAAGATTTCTAATAGGAATTCTAAAAAGCAGTGGATTACAGATGAGATTCATGCACTTTCTGCCCATATTAATGAGTTATTTTTTCAGTGTGAAACCCACATGAATAAGGATCTGGAGGCCGAATATAAAATGCTTCAAAAATCATATCGATCAATTCTCCATACGGCTAAATGGACATACAATAATGATAGACTGTTGAACTGCTCTAACTAATCCCATGAAATATGGAAGATTATTAATGATTCTGATGCATCAAAAAACTTCTCATGTCCCATTTTTGATGCACCAAATTCCTACACCTTAGCTGCTGATTTTAACAATCATTTCTCTACTCTTCCATCATGTGCTCAACCTTCTAATCCCTTTGATTATCTGAATATCACTAATTCTTCTTCTTCATTTTATCTCTCCCCATCTTGAAAATGAACTCCACATCATTGTTAGCCATTGTGGTAAGAAATTCAGCACTGGCATTGATAAAATTACAAATTTTATTATCCAGCTTTGCTTTAATTTTATTAAGAATCCTTTATTGTATCTTATTAATGCTTCTTTCCTAGAGGGTATTTTCCCTTCTGCCCTTAAAATCTCCAAGGTAATTCGTCTTAATAAGAAAAAAGGAAGCCTACAAGACTTTAATTCCTATAGACCAATTGCCATTCAAACTCAGTTTGCAAAAATTTTTGAAAAAGCCTATCATAGGCACCTAGTTTCCTATCTAGAATCCTGTCATTTTTTCTCCATATCAGCATGGTTTTCGCAAGAATAAATCTACCATGTCTGCTGTTTCTGAAGCAGTCAACCATTTACATTCTGTTCTAGACAAAAGACTTAATGCCTGTGCTCTTCTGTTTGACTATTCTAAAGCATTTTATCTTGTCAATCACAGTCTTCGTTCTAAAAAATTAGATAGAGTTGGTATCAGAGGTCTCCCAAAAAACTGGCTGTTGTCATACTTACATGACGGAGCTCAGCATGTTGTTATCTATAAACATGGCTTAAAGTATAAATCTCCATCTAAAATAATCAATCAAGGTGTCTCCCAGGGTTCTGTTCTTGGCCCTACACTTTTTCTCATTTATGTTAATGATCTCCTCATGAAAATAGGCAGCATACCTGGGATTAATCCCATCTTATATAATGACACCAATGTCATTGTTTCTTCTGCCTCTCCTGAGTACCTTTGTATAAACAGTAATTTTGTTACACAGAGAATTCAGTCCTGGTCCCTAAATAATTTTCTAAAACTTAATGTTGAGAAATTGCTGTTATTCATTTTACCCTTAAAAACAAACCAACACTAGCATTAAACATCTGCCTAGATGGCAATACACTACCTCAAGCTGATTCTTCTAATTTTCTGGGCATTCATATTAAATCCCATCTCTACTGGGATACACATATTCACACACTCCTAAGTAAACTCAGTCCTATTTGTTTTCTTATCCATACCATTCGTTCCACTGTTTCTACTGATGTTTTTCTCTCCCTCTATTTCAGGTTATTTTACTCGCATATTGTATATAGTGTGCTCTTATGAGGGTCATCTCCTCAAGCTACCCTAAATTCCCAAGTATAACGCGCGCGTTATACAAGGTTTTTTTTGTCAAATTTTCGGAATTATTTAGTGCGCGTTATACATAAGACGTACTAGTGCGCGTTATGCATAAGAAGTACAGCTTTATAAAATAAAATGCCTTAAAGCGTTCAAATACTAACTCGTTAAATCACTAAATGGCTGAAATCTTTCGAAACTTCTTTCTTTTTGTTCCGTTGATAAAAACAAATTTTCTGGCATAAATTACCATGCATTTCAATCATTACAGATACAAAATCGAATTTCAGTTACGTAATTATTATTCAACCTAAGACAAATTAAGGCAGATTCAAAGTTATTAGTTGAAAAAAATGTACGCAATGCCTTTTTAAATAAGATAACAAATTCCAAAACAAAACATATTCACATATAAAAATAAAAAAATTGCAAATTCTTCATAAACTTTTATTCTCACTCGATTATTAATTAACATAACCATCAAAATCTTCTGATTCACAGTCACAATTTATATCGTAATCATTCAAGTTCTTAACCAATGAGTCCGGTAAATTTTCAAGCGAAAAATGATCATTTTCATCAGATGATGAATCACAATACCCCCCATCAACATCAGGGGAATAAATTCCTGATACCCTGAAACCATTAATTATACATTCACGGGTTACATCGGCCCAACTTTTCACAATCCATTTACAAATTTCAGTATAAGAAGCTCGCTGCATCCTTCCAGATTTTGTATAGGAGTGGAAACCATCTACCATCCATTTTTCCCAGTGCCTCTGTATTTTCGATTTGAATGATTTATTTACGGAGATGTCCAGTGGTTGCAGCTTATTTGTTAAACTTGCAGGAATAACTGCAATCTTGGAACGTTTTTTCAATAATATTTTCGAATCATTTGCTGTGTGTGGCCTAGCTGATCCAATACTAGCAGCGATTTTTGTTTAAAAAATGAGCCCTTCCTTTTACCCCATACCTCAGTTAACCACATTCGCAGCATATCGCAATTCATCCAGCCTTTTGGGTTTACGCACACAACAATACCTTTAGGAAATTCCTCTTTAGGAATGGTTTTCTGCTTGAAAATTACCATTGGGGGAAGCTTTTCTCCATCAGCCGTCACTGTTAGCACAACAGTAAAGCAGCATTTTTTAGCTCCAGCAGTGCATATTTTTATGTCTTGGGTGCCTTTAACGTCAACTGCAAATTTCGATGGCATGACGAAACTCATAGGTACCTCATCCATGTTCCCTATCTGACTTGGTTCAACGCCCTTCTTTTCTGCCCAACAAACAAATTAAACTCTTCCACTTTCACCTTCCAATCTTCTGGTAACTTTTGTCCGGTAGATGTAATTGCTCGTACTGTTAAACTATTTCGCTTCATAAAATGATAACACCAGCAATTACTGCCTTTAAAATTATCAATATTTTTCTTGCGAGCTATTTGTATTGCTTTGCATTTAAGTGACATAGTTGAAACTCCTCATCCTTCACTCCTTTGCGCACAGACCCAGTCCTTCAATTCTTGCTCCAGATCTGGCCAAAACTCCTTTCGTTTCCTTCGTGCCCTTTTTGCCACAGGTAGAACATTCAACAAATTCTTTTGGGACCGCCACTCACGAATGCTGGATTCGCCCACTTCGAAGAAACGGGCCACTGACCGATTACCGTGAATCTCAGCATAATTCAAATTTCTAACTTTTTCTGCGCCATGTAAGATTTCCTTCTTTTTGGCATTTTTAAATAGGGTTATGGTCCAACGGTGGGTCTACAATTTAAAAAATAAAAAAAAATATTAATATTTTTTCATTAGATTCAATAACTGTGCATTACCAAATCAAGAAATACCGTACAGAAACCATACCGTTTCTTAGTCAGGCAAAGAAAAATTAAATAGGTAACACTCCATAAATGACAATGTCAACAAGTTTCAGTAAAAATAATGTCAATGTTTTTAAGGAAAACAAAATATCCTTGAAAATACCTCACCTGGTTTCTGTCAAAGAGGAACGAAACTCCGTACTTTCAGTGCCCTACCTCGTTGATCAAAACGTTACAGCCAGACTGTAAACCATAAATGAATGGGCGATGAAGATTACAGGTCGTCTCTCTGTCTGTGAGTCAACAATGTGTGCCCTCCACATTCGTTCCCACACTCAGATTCTCTGGCTGTTTATGCTAGCTTTCTCTTGCCTCCTGTCGTACCACCCTTGAGGTCTGGTCCTTCTTTTGTTTTGTGCACCTCTACCCACCCCCACCATTCCAACACATCTCATGACACCCTCACCACTTCCTTACACCTCACTCCCCAACCAGTTTTCTTTAACCCTCGAGTGGTCATTGTATCGGAAATAAGAATGGGAAAAATCAGTATCCAGGGGTTTTCCCCAAATGTTCTCCTTCGCACAGGAGAGTTGGGGAAGTGCGCTAAAAGTGTAGCGTTCTTTAAAAAAATTCTAAGCTCAATGATCCCATGTTCTGCGGGTGTCCTGCGCATAATACACAAGTGTGCGTTATACTAGAAATTTTGGAGATATGCGGAAAACAGCCGAAGGTTGGCCTGCGCGTTATGCATGAGTGCGCGTTATACTTGGGAATTTAGGGTATTTCAATCTTTAAGCTTCAAAAGAGGATCATTCGTCTTATGGCTAATGCCAGACTTGATGCCCCAAGCCTTTCACTATTTAGGCAATTCAATTTACTACCTCTCCCCTGTATTTATATCTCTACTCTTGTTCTATATATGAAAAGTAACCTTAAGCACTTCTTGGAAAATTCTGATAAACGTAATTATATGACCAGAAATGTAAACAACTTGCATGTATCTTATGTGCGCACAAGATTAGCCTTTCTTGGGCCCAGAAATATGGGCCTTATTTTGTATGATAAACTACCTGAGGAACTTAAAAATATTAAGTACACTCTTACTTTTAAGCATAAATTTAAATCTTTCCTGCTTGAGAGAATGTTCTACAGTGTTGATGAATACATCTCCTACTGTTAACTTATTAAATTTTTTTGTAATGTATTTCTTTTTTCTTTTCTTTTTTATGACGTATCCTATATCCTGTACTGGATCCTTGGATGAATAAAGAATTATTATTATTATAATAGCTTAAAACCACTGCCTTACCGAAAGGGTGAGGTAGATGACCTTGCATGTACTTACATGCTTGTGCAGTTGCAGTAAACTGATGATGCTCTATCATTGTAAAGCTGGTTGTGATGATTTAACAAACTACGAATTTACACTAGCAATTTTTCAATATGAATATAATAGACACTTTAATGTTGATAACAATGATAGAGTGGGGTTCCAAAACTTTTATGAAATAAAACAGCTTCATCAAGTTCATCACAATTTATTTTTAAGGTCATTCTTTTCATGGTTTGATGATGTTTACAATATTGCTTTAATAAAATTACTGTGAAATCATCCAAGTTGGTTTGCAATAATAGGTGTTTTATCGGAGAGCCAATGTCTTCAGAAGAGATGTAAGATTCCATTTGGTCCTGGAAAATTTTGGATTAAAAAAACACTAAGTTGAAATTTGGTAGCAATCAGCAACTAATGTTAGTCTTTAATTTCAGTGAAACTAAACATGCTAATTAGGTTAGTATACAAGCAGAAAAATAACACTCATTTTAGCTTTCTGTAATTTGCCATAAGAATTTCTCACAATTTGACCGATTTTAATTATGACAATTTACCATACATTACATTTCTATGTATAAATTTCACAGATGTGAGGAAATAAATTCGTCTTTTACTAATGAGAAAACAATCCATTATTATGGTTCTGAATTACAGAGAGGGTATACAGAAGTAATACTTCAGGGGGAGGAGGGATCTTACCCAATTTTTTTAAAAGCAAAGTACATGACTATAATGTTACGATGGCAGGAGAAAACATATGACCTTACTTTGAATTTCTTTGAAAATTTTATTTCAATTAAGTGATGTATAAAAAGTTAAAACATAATAAGCACAGTATTTATTTTCAATCTGATCTAAACAAAAGTAGTATTATAATATTGGTATTAAATCTCTTCGCAGGCCGCAGATTTTCAAGAATTACAGGTGCAGCATATTTGGGGCCACGAAAAAGGAGTAATTAGTTGTTTTTTCATTCATCCTGTATAATTTCTCATAAGGAGATGATATATGCTATTTGTTCGAAAAAGCAGAGGGTATACCCTATTCATTCAAAAAAAGCAGTGGGTATATAGCGTACACAACCATATATCCTCCACTACGGCACTGTGTATGTGTGCTGCAAAAACACATTTCCAATAGCAAGTTTTATCAGGCCCAAAAGCACATGCAGTCAGCATGTTGAACCAAAACAAGAGAACCTTTGTTTGTCAGTAAATCAAATTCTCCCTTACTGTTTCAGAGAGTACCTCAAATAGGAGGCAGAGATTGCGCTAAGATGGAGAGACCATGGCAAATTTCACCTTTTTGGAAACTCCTTTCTGACCCAACATAAAAGAGAGGTGTTCCAAAATACCATTAGGGGGTGTACAAAAGCACTATTAGGGAGGTGTGGTGTCAGGGGATGCAGAATCTGAAGGATTGGAGCAATCATAGGCCAAGGTAACATTTCCCAACCGAACTACCTCAGTAGGATAATGCAGCGAGAAGGGAATGGCATGAAGAAGTGGCAGTGAGGATGAGAGGGATGGAGGTTCAGAGTAGTGAGGAAGATCAGCCATGACTGGGAATATTGGAGTAGGATAGTAAGACTGGAGAGAAGTTTGTGATGGGACTGTAAAAACAGTGGCCAAATCCATGGATCGTGACCTAGTGCGCTTCGGCAGCTGGTTGGCAGGTGTTGCTGCTAGGCTGGTCACTGTACGTCGTAGCTCTTTGGATGTTGGCATTCTCTGGTCAGGCAATGCCTCCGGAGAGCCCACCAACTTCTCCGAGGCATCAGATGGGACCCGAGTCAATGAGCACCTTCCGCTTGTCGACTCCCTCCCATCCTCTTCTACCCACGTCTCCTCCCCTCTCGTAGGGAAGACGGTATCTTCTCCCTTCCGTCTTGGACGCACTGGGGGCTCTGTTGGTGCATCCTCTATGGTGCATTCATCCGCCTGGCATTTCTTTTTGTTTAGAGCCACCATGTCACAGTCCTTCTTGAGGACCTGCTGAAGATTGTTGATCGGCTGCGTGTCTTCGGCCCATGGTCCTTGCTTATCGCATTTGAGTCGACACTCCTCTGATCTATGTGGGGGATAAAAAGTAGGATTATGAGCATGTGCTTCATAGACATATACGTTAAGAGCTATACTCTGCCTGCGATCTTCATGTTTGGTCACGTTTACCTAATAATACTATTATTACTGTCAACTTCATTAGTTATACCTGAGATACTAATTTTGGTTTCAATTTTGTGGAAACCTAGGGTTGGACTGATGTTACCTTTTCTCCTGTGTAATAGTTCAGAACTTGTCAACATATTTGTATTCCATATCACTAAGCGAATTACTGCATTAGTCCGAATATAAGTCAACTCTAACATTTTGGAAGGATTTTAAAGGAAACAAAATGATCCAATGAGAACTCATGATGCCTACTTTCCATTTAATCATTTATTTCAATACTTATATTAGCTTTAATACTAGCTTTAAAAAACACTGCGGATGTTGCTCTATGTGTTCTACAATTTTAATAATTTAACATAACAAAATATTACAAATATATTTGAACGAAAAATGAAAAACTAAATTGATCATACACATTTGTGTGGCAAAAATAACATGTGTATGTACTAAGCTATACCAAATCTGAGTCCAACAATTGCTGTTACAATGGCAAAACTTGTAATGAGTGATAAAAATGGAAAATTCCAGTATTTACACAAAATGTGAAGAAATATGATCGACAAGTAAAATGCTACAATAAAAATTAGAATCTCCATTCCTTTCCTTAGAGAACAGTACAAATCCCACTCCAATATTACAATTCTAAGATATTTTTATGTGCAAGAGAAAATTACCCTGCACGATCGATTATAGATTTCCCATGTAAATCAAATGGGAATCCTGGAATCAAACCCGGGACTTTCAATCTTCACAACAAAAATTATCCTCGGTAGTTCTGCTCCAGTAGCAAGAGATTTCTTCCTAGTGTAATGAAAATCGCACGATTGGTTCACAAGTTAATAGGGGGGGACAGAAAGACACAACAACAAAATTTAAGCCTATTTCCATTCTGGAAAGTAAGCTAAAAATCTCAACACACAAAATCCAAAAACACTATATTGTGGCAATATACTGTCATCTCTCACTTAATGAACATTTGGTTAACAAAGTTTCACTAGAGTGAAGGTTTTAATTTGATATTACTTTCATATATAACAAAGGATATCTGGTTATAATGAAGGTAAAGATGTTTGAATTCCATGCACATGCACTTGCGATCAGCAGACATCTCGCACGAATCAATTTCAAGTCACAACAATGTTGCTGGTGCGCTATCCCTCTCTCTAGCTTGAATACCTACTTTGTAGTGTTCAGTTGTGTTTTCTGGATACATAGTTAACTTCTTACGTAAGATTCTCCTTAGGCCTCCACTCCACCCTCCATAAGACACTGTAAACAGTGGTGGACTATCCCTCCCCAATCCAACTGTCCCCGCAACTTTAACAGTCATGGTATTAAAACGGCCAAGCTCAACATCATTACTCAATCCTATGAAGAAGAGGAAGGTGATAACAATGGAAATGAAGCAAGAAATTATCAAGAGAAGGGAAAGAGGAGAGAAGACATCTGTAATTGCCTGCACATTTGGAATAGCTGAATCGATGATTGCTACTACAGGCAATGCTCAATTTATGCCAATTCGATTTACAAGCTTTCATTTTAATGCCATTTATAATGAACATACAAATAACATCCTATTTGCGCCACCTTGCTCGTTTCCATGCCTCCACCTTTGAATGTTACATTGAGAAGTCTAACGCGCATCCTATCACTCGCTGAGAAAGTATGCAATGTATACTACACATACTGTTGCATTGTTAAGTCTGACGTTCATTTTCTTTCACCGAAAAGTATACGTACGTAGGCATTCCTATACATTTGGTAGTTTAGCTGTTGTCGTCTTTCGTAGTGCTAATGTTTTCCATTTAGCTGTCATTTACCACTGTGGTTTTAATTCTTTATATTCATTAATATATCCCCTTGTGTTAAAATGAGCTTCAAAAGCAGTGATTCTAAAATGGGAAGGAAGGATGTGAAAAAAGTTCTTTTCTTAGAAATTAAAATAGTTTCTTAAAAAAGTTGGAATGTGGTGACCCTCCCCATCCCTCTCCCTCCGCCGCCCTCCCTCCCTCTGCCTACCACTCTCCGCCACCCTCCCTCCCTCTGCCTACCACTCTCCGCCACCCTCCCTCTGCCTACCACTCTCCACCTCCCTCTCTCTCTCTCCCTCCCTCCCTCTGTTCCTCTCACTCTCTTTCCCTATCTCCCTCCTCATCTCCCCCCTCTCTCTCCCTCCCAACCCTCTCCATCCCTCTGCCACCCTCCCTCCCTCCCCCTGTCTACCACTCTCCGCTACCCTCTCTCCCTCCCTCCCCCCTTACCCACCCTCCCTTCCTCTCCCCCCTCCCAACACTCCCCATCCCTCTCCCTTTCCCCTCTGCCACCCTCTGCCTACCCCTCCCTGCCCCCCTCCCTCTGCCTACCACTCTCTGCCTCCCTCCCCCTTCCTCTCCCTCCCCCATCACCCTCCCTTCCCCATCACCCTCCTTTCCTCCACCTCCCACCCTCTCCCTCTTGCCTTTTCCCTCTTGCCCTCTTTCTCCCACCCTCTCTATCCCTCCCTCTCTCCCTACCTAAAGGGTTAAATGTAAGAATGGACCTTCTGGTCTAAATTTCGCCCGAATAAAGACGATTAACTATCTATCTATCTATCTACCTCTACCCCCTCCCCATCCCCCCCTCCCTCTCTCTCTCTCTCTCTCACACCCTCGCCAATTTCCTTTCTCCCTCTCATTACCAATTATCACTTGATCGATCGTCTTGTCCCAAAAATGCACCATTGTGTGTGTGCAGGTTTGAACTTGCATACATTGTCTTCCACTCATTTTATCTCAACAAGCATTTTGCTCAGTACCTGTTGGTATTTGGACACGCAATAACATGCAGACAGCCTTGCGTGCATTTTCACACAATAGTGTCCGAAAAATGACTTGTAGACGCGATTTATATTTTGATGAGATTCTCGTGGAACTCAATAACATCCCCGAGGATGTGTTGGACGGACATACCTTTTATAACATTCTTGATTAGGCGGCAATAAATGCTGCCATGATATACGAGGTGCAATCAATAAGTTTCCGGACGGTCATAATAAAAACAATGGCCTTACTGCAGGTCCTATTGAATGTTGCCCCCTTCAAAATAGTCGCCTTGGGCAACAATACAGTGATTCCAGCACCTTTTCAACTTCGTGAAGCACTCCTGGAACTCCTTTTTGGGTATGTTGTCGAGCGTGTCCTGCGACTTGGCCTGAATCTCCTCCACATCATCAAATTGGCATCCTTTGAGAACTTTGTTTAACTTTGGGAAGAGAAAAAAATCGCATGGAGCAAGGTCAGGAGAGTACGGAGGATGGAGAACAGCTGTCATGTTGTTTTTAGCCAGGAGCTGTTGAACATACATAGCGGTGTGTGCTGGTGCGTTATCGTGGTGGAGCAGCCAGTCCTGCAATGCCTACTTGTCTGGACGTTTTCGCCAGATGCTCTCCCTCGGTCGTCTCAGGACTTCACTGTAATAATGTTGGTTAAATGTCTGGCCTCGTGGAACGAATTCCCTGTACACAATCCCTTCCATGTCAAAAAACACAATCGGCATGCTCATCACATTGCTCTTGATCTCTTGTTCTTTCTTGGATCTTGGGGAGTTTGCAATTTTCCACTGCGATGTTTTTTGTTTCGTTTTAGGATCATAGCCATAAACCCAACTTTGATAACCTTTAAGATCTTAGAAAGAAAGTTTGGGTAGTTTTCAAGGCTATCTTGAAGGTCCCAACAAACATTCACGCGATGGTTTTTTTGGTCTTGTGTCAACAGCCGAGGGACGAATTTTGCCGCAATGTGCCTCATGTCCAAAACATTAGTGAGAATGGTTTGAACAGACCGGTAGGAGATACCAAGACTATTAGAAATGTCGAGAATGCATTGCCGGCGATTCTCATGGATGGCTTTGCGCACTTTTTCGATGTTTTCGTCATTTTTGCTTGTTGAAGGACGACCAGAACACTCACGAGTCCTCAACTGATGTTTGTCCATTTTTGAAACGTGAATACCACTCGTATGTTTGAGTTCTACCCATGGCTTCCTCACCAAATGCTTGATTAAGCATTGCAAGGATCTCAGATACTGATTTCCCAAGTTTGTAACAAAATTTCACACAAACACATTGTTCTTCCAAAGAAGTCATTTTTACGTGCTGAGAAAATCGCCGAAACACTATGACGCTAACGCAAATAAAAACATGTAAAAATAAAATGCAGCTTGTTAGCACCTTCAACATTGGGAGGCAACTTCACAATGAAGTACACTATGCATCCTAAGCTGTGCAGCTACATGGCACAAACGAGTGCAGCCAGTCCGGGAACTTTTTGATTGCACCTCGTATACAGCTGTCACTGGTAAGAAAATTTCGTGGAGCAAGTTCATCAGACAGCTTGCAGAGAAGATACGAAAGAAGTAGGTTTGTGAAATAGCATCCAAATTATGAAATCAAGGTGAAATATCTGATTTGGAAGAAGTTGCTCCAAAACACCAAAGATGCCAGATCATGGAAAATTGCATGGAAAATAAAACCTCAACCAAATGCACAGTATGCAAAAAACGGTTTGTGGGAAGTGCATGGGCAAAATGCATTGCACTAATGTGATGAAAGAATAATAATTTTATATTATATTATTTGGAAGTGTTTGTCCGTCAAATAATTGTAAAAGAAATTTATTTTTCAGGTCCGAAAGATTATTGTTGTTACATGGTATAGTAAAATACATACTATTCATAATTATCATTAGTGTATTAATTTCATTATAAATCAATCTGTTCATAGTATTTGTAAGTAATTCCTTTTTATTTGTAATAATGCCTTTTTATAATTAGCATGTTTATCTCTGTATATTTTAATTATGTACATTTTATTGCTACCCATACCCAATTTATTCTTCATGTTGGTAAATATGGGTCCGCCTTACATTACTTAAGCATAATTTTGTTTAGGTTCTTTTGCTGTTATGCAATACTTTCATGATTTTAATTTTTTTAAATTGACATTTTGAAGATGTAAGTACTTATTTTTTCAAGTTTCAGACAGCGAGTGTACTGGCTCATGCCATCTATAAACAGTAGTAAGTCTGAATAGAAAATGAATGCCATATTTAAATGCAATAATTACTCATGAAGAAATAATTGCTTTATTTTTTAGTAGGCTATTATCACATATATATTGTTTATCAATAGCATTTCTGCTTTATTAAGATGCCACATCCCAAATATTACTCTATGGAAAAGGATGTCTTTTTTTAGGTGTACTTTCTCATAAGAGAGCAGTAAAATATCACAATGAAAAATGGCTATAAAACAGCTTTACTTTTATTTTGGGAAAAAAAATTGTTACAAACATTATTTTTGACCATGAATGTGGCAGTTTGGCAAAATTTACTAAACAAAAACATAACTTATAATTGCTTAAATGACAAATAATGTATCACTTTTAACTTCCTTATTTTAACCTATAAAAGCTGATATTTCATAGTACGGGTCAAATTGACCCTGTTCGGCATTTTAGGGGGTGAGCTAAGTCCGGGCATCTGTGTATTAATGCAGTTCCTGAAGAACTTACAACCAAAGATATTCGAGAATTGACAAGAGTTGGCAATGGCAGAGTCTGATGATGAATGCAAAGAGGTTACTAGAAATCTTAGTGTGAAAGTTTTACAGGATTTCTTCACGAAGATGGAGAAAGCTTTTGATTTTCTCAAAGGACATGATCCCGAAATGGAACATAGCATCAAGGTTATTCATGGCATCGAACAAAACATTCTGTTACAGGGAGATGATGAGAAACGACGAGATTTAAAGCAATCCTCTCTTGATTGTTTCTTTAAACAATCTCCCTCAAAATTGCCTACCACCTCAACGTCATCCGAGAAACCTACCACTACCGAGAAAGCCTCAAGGAGTCAGCTGATTCCTCCGGCATGGACTTCCCCTCCACCTCCAGCTCCACTTCCCCCATCATGTCGATGTAAGAAAATAAGTCTTCCAGTGATGTAGCTTTCTTGTGTGGAACTGTTGGCCTTTAAGTGGTGAGTGTTACAAATTGGTAATTAAACATTCATATTATGTAAAACATAAGGAAAAATGTTTTTTTAATATTTTGCTATCGAATAATTCAAACTTGGAATGTAGGTTATGAGTAGGTGGAGGGGCAGACGAAATCATTCATCACTGCTGTTGTTGGAAGCAATAAATTAGCCTTAATGTAACTGAATGTTTCATAATAATGCAATTAAGGCACTGGTAAAAATTAAACAACTTTTATTTCAAGCAAATCTTTCTTTATTGTGCTCTAATTACTGTTTCATATTACATATTGAAAATTGAACTATATATATGGTGGAGTGTGAGTCAGTCTCCATCTCATCATACAAGGAGGCAGACGTGTCATTCTTTTTCAACTTTTTTTTTTATAAGTGACATCAATTATACTACAAAATAAATAATCTCGGTGAACTTGAGTTACTCTATTATTATTAGGTTATCAAATTTAGTGTGCTTAGAATCTAACTGAATATTTTCCATATAAAACAATAGACAATTAGCTCTCGCTTAACAAATTTTCACATAACGAAGGTTCTTTAGGAACATAACCTCTTCATTAAGTGAGGGATGACAGTATATACAGTTTTATAATATTACATGGAAATAAATACAGAAAAATCCAAGGTCATTCGAATATCGGGTAAAGAAGAGAATCTGAACATAAGTATTGGGGGAAAGCCTTTAGAACAAGTTTCAGAATATAAATACCTTGGAAGCAGCATAACACGAGAAGCAAAATGTAAATGTAAATTAAATCAGAACTAGAATAGGAAAAGCAAAAGCGGCTTTCAGAAGAAAAAACAACTACTTACAGGGAATATAAGGGAAGATATCTGCAAGAAGTTGATAAAATGCTACATATGGAGTATAGCATTGTATGGGGCAGAAACATGGACGCTAAGGAAAAATGACATCAAATACTTGGAAAGCTTTGAAATGTGGACTTGGAGGAGAATGCTGAAGATAAAATGGACAGATAGGATGAAAAACGATAAAGTGCTACGAAGAATAGGAGAGAAGCGAATGATTATACAGACTATCAGAAAGAGGAAGGCTAACTGGGTTGGACATTACCTGAGGAGAGAGAGTATGATTAAAGAATTAGAATTAGAAGGAAAACTAGATGGGAAAAGGGAAAGAGGTAGGAAAAGATTTCAGCTGATAGACGATTTGAAAGGGAAAGAGAGTTATGAAGATATGAAGAGGACAGCGGAAAATAGGAGTATATGGAGAACCAGGTTTAACCAAGAATAATCACGGACCTGTCTACGGACAAACTACCTATGATGATGATGAATATTACATCAACATTGGTGGAACTATCTAGAAAAAAACGTAAAATATGAATGTTGATTGAGAAACAGTTTTGTTCATTTTCCTTAATAAATATTGTTGGAAATACCCTTACTTCTAGAAGGATGTCACAAAGAAACAGGAAAGTCTTATCCATAGAGGATAAAGTTTCAATTTTGAAAAATTTGACAAACACGATGGTACGCGGATATCACTGTCCAAACAACTTGGATTGCCGATTTCCACACTTAACACAATTGTAAAAAACAAAAAAATTGTCGAAGATGGTGCCATTCAATGTGGGTCACATGCCAAAAAAAGAAAGTACATGAAGGCCTCTAAATATGACAAGCTAAAAGAAATCCTTAAGGAATTACCTAAAAAAAAGTGTGCTGGTTAAGTAAATGAATAAATAGATATACTCTTTATAAACTTAGCTCTTTTAATACTGATTTTATTGTTAGTCTTACTGTAACAAATGAGTGAGTTTAAAAGTAAAATCAGTTTACCTATTTTTCCTTTTCCCTCAATTTGCACTGTGGCGATTTTTTCCTCCCCCCCTTTTACTCCCGCACTTATACGATAGCGGCGATATTCGAACTAGCGATATTCGAACTAGCGATATTCGTACTTGCATGTTCGTACATGCGATTCGTTAAGTGCTATCGCCGATATTCGTGATATCGCCGGACTGAACGCCACGCCACGGTCGACACGCCCTCCCGTGGTGCCTCTCTGCTTTATATACCCTAATTACCCCTCGCCTCTTTAACCTTCCCTCTTTCCCATGGTTATGCAAGAACAGTGGAAAAGCGACCAATCACCGGGAATAATTCAACCATTTCGAATTACCCGCCTGACGTCAATACCTCCCTCCTTCACCACCGGCGTCACGTGACAGTCCATTCCGATAGTGGCCTTCCGAGCGACGAGACGCACAGCGGAGCAACGAGTGAAGTCGACGCAGGTGTTCCACTCTCGAGTCCATACTATCCGGCAGAAAACATTCAGTGTTGAGTGGACATTGACCTACCGGGAGCCGGAAGAGTGACAGTAACTATTGGATGTGATTTAACTGACATTAACTAAGTTTCGTTTCGAATCGCCTTCACCTACGAGGTGTATTTTGTTTTGTGGTATTACTTAAATCTATTCAAATTCAACTGTTGGATTGTTATATGTCTATATTTTTATGTTCTATTTATAGTTTGTCATTAGCACTTAGCACATCAGTGGATGTTTTTGCACCGAAAATTATAGTTCGCTGCAAAATTGGAGGCACCGAAGAGATATTAAATATTAGGTTGTTAATTGTCTAAACTGATTGTTGCTATGCTTTCTGGTTCTTTTGTGGTATAGTTCTTGGATTTTGTCCTATTCCTCGTTTACTCGATCTCTTTTAGTCCTATTGCTCTCTTTCACTTTTCACTCGTCCGCCCCATTACCTCAGTCACGTAATTCCCCTGTTATTTGTTACTCTTTGATTCTCTCTCTCAAACATGTCGAAGGAACGAGGTAAAACGGAGGCTACCGTGCGCGCCGAAGGCACTCAGTACGATGAAACCGAGATGGTTCCCCAGTTTTCCGATTGCGTAAGAGTTGCTAACCAGCTGTTACTCGAAATTCCCCCCTTCCAGGAATCTACCTCCGAGAATTGGTTCACTTTTATATCCGCGGTGTCCGATGTATTGTCTTTGTCACTTATTCCGGAACACTACTTGCTGATATTACTTTTGTCTAAACTTCCGGCCAATTGTCGCCAGTTTTGGTTGTCGGTAGTTAATCAAAAGGTGCCCTGGGAGAAGATAATACCGAAAGTATGAGAAACTTTCGTCTCTAATAGGGAATTAGAACGACTCGTCACTACTAAGGTGAAAAGATTCCAACTCCCCCACGAATCTCCTCGCGATTTTCTTTATTCCGTGCGAGGTGCCGCAAAGGCGCTGGGAAAATCGTATTCAGTTAAGGAGTTTATTGAATTGATATTGGAAGGTTTAAGTCCCATCGCCCAAGCCACTTTAACTTTCGCTAAACGGCCTCAAACCCTACAGGAGCTGGAATCCCTGATGACTCATGCGGCCAAGGCCGATGATGAATCGAGCGGAGTTCGCTGCGATTCACTCCCCGTCAAATTCCCAGATCTCACTCCCTTCCCCCGCTCTGCCCCTAATATCACCGCCTCATGTCACCTGTTCTTTCTGTCATAAGCCTGGACATTCCTCCCGTAACTGTCGGAGAAGAAGAGAGAGAGAAGATCGTCCCGCGAGGCTACGAGCAAATTATCCGGCTATTTTGAATGCCAACTTCGCCGAATATCTACAATTGCCATTTGTACATTGCGAAGTTCATACCGCAAAGATTAAAGCATTGCTAGATACCGGTTCTTCCCTGTCGCTGCTTAACTATGACACCTGGCAGAAAATTCCTCGTCGTGGACGTCTTCAGCGATGCAATATCAAATGTCCTAACGTCACCAGTCTTCCCCTCGTTCTCACGAGATGCATCAATTTAAGAATTCGCCTAAAAAATCTTTCGTGGAGGCATACATTTTACTTGTGCGAATTGCCCGCACAAATGATATTAGGCCAGGATTTCATAAGACGAACGCGAATGATCCTTTACCATAATGCGTTCTCTTTCGAATGCCGCCCGGATCACAAACATTTCTTTAACGGCAATTCTGATACGCCGTCGGCTTCCCCCATTATTCCTTTGCGATCAGCTGATAACGATCTACGCCAGAATATGGCTCCCGTTGGAAACCGAGTTCATTTCTCGGGGAAAAAGGCTCCTCCTCCAGGTGAAGATGATTCCACCGTATTATCCCGGGAAATTCAAAGTCTCGTCGATGCCTATTCCGACGTCATCTCCCCCCATCTCGGCCAGACCAACGTAGCAACCTACGAAATAGAACTACTTGATTCTACCCCGGTCAGATCACACCCCTACCAGTATTCTCCACCCAAGACGGCGATGATGAAAAAACATGTTAATAAACTGCTAAATGAAGGAATCATCCAGCCATCCTCTTCAAGTTGGGCTTCGCCAGCTTTTCTTATACCGAAGAAGGATGGATCAGAGCGATTAGTGGTCGATTATCGCAAACTGAATAAACAAGTGAAGGCAGACAACTTCCCCACTCCTTCAATAGAACATGCTCTGCAATATTTGGGATCTGCTAAATATTTTACAATACTTGATTTGAATTCTGCTTTCCACCAGATTCCCTTAACTCCGATCTCCAAGCAATATACTGCCTTTATTACATCTTTTGGCCTCTATCAGTATAATCGCCTTCCCTTCGGCTTGACAACGTCTCCTCAAGTATTTTCTAGGCTGATTGACAAGGTATTAGGTGATTTAAAATATGGCTGTGTATATCCCTATATTGATGACCTGTGTATTTATTCCAAGAACCTCCAAGAGCACATCCAACATGTCAGGCTGGTGCTGGAAAAATTGAGAGCAGCTGGACTTACCGTCCATCCAGAGAAGATGAAACTGGCCCAGAAAACTATTACCTTTCTCGGACATCGGATCTCAAATGGCGAACTTACGACTGATCCGGAGAGAACCCGAGCATTATCCAGTTTCCCTGTTCCAAAGTCAGTTAAGGAGGTCTCACGTTTCCTTGGTATGTGTGGTTTCTATTCCAAATTTATTCCAAGCTATGCGGAAATTTCGTCACCGCTCAATGCCCTCCGAAGGAAAGATGCCATTTTCCAATGGACCAACTCCCATCAAAATGCTTTTCTCAAACTCAAACAATGTCTTTCTTCTCCCCCTGTACTTCATCTTCCTAACTTTGAGGAAGAATTTCATTTATTTGTGGATGCTAGCCAAGTCGCACTTGGTGCAGTCCTTAATCAACAGGTTAATGGCAAATTTAAGCCTGTTGCCTATGCTAGTAGGACTTTAACCGATTATGAGCAGAAGCTCCCCTCCTACGAGCTCGAATGTCTTGCCTGCTGTTGGGCCACGGATAAATTTCGGTCCTATCTTCAACCAAAACCCTTCCATTTGTATACTGACAATGGGGCGATTACGTGGCTGTTTAAACATCCTAAGCAGTTAGGGAAAATTGGTAGAATGGTTTTAAAATTGTCGTCCTTCCGCTTTGCTATTCACCATGTTCCCAGTTCCAAAAATAGGGTGGCTGATTGTTTGTCTAGGGTGAACCATCAATCAAGGGAGAAACCCATTCATTGTTCGATGCTCCTCCATAAAATCCCATTATCATTCACTAATATTCGTGAGCATCAGACATCTGACCCAGAATTGAAACAGCTGATCGACTCAATTAGACGGGGACGCCCCCATCCAAACTATTTTCTCAAGGATGATTTGTTGTATTATGGTACCACTAGACTGAAGAAGGGACGTGTAGTGGTTCCCCAGGCCCTGAGATCCATGTTGTTTGAATATTTCCATCGTTTGCCCACCGCTGGACACATGGGGGTGGCTAAAACTTGTGAAAGAATATGTAGAGAATTTTGGTGGAAAAATATGAGGCAAGAAATAATGCAGATGGTCAGACGTTGTCACGACTGCCAAACCTGCAAACCTAGGAACACCTTTCCTCCTGGTGAGATGTCTTCCTCACCATCCATTTATCCATGGGAAAAGGTGTATATAGATTTCATTGGTCCCTTGCCTAGAAGTCGCAGTGGCAGCACTTGTGCCCTGACTATAATAGATGGCTTTACTAAATTTACTTTTATTGAACCTCTGCGTTCTCCCTTGGCTTCTCAAGTGGTTTCTGTCTTGTTTAACAAAATATTTCCTAAATTTGGTTATCCTAAATATATTGTTTCTGATAATGGTTCCCAATTTCGTTCCACTGCATTCTCTGATATGTGTTTTAAATATGGTATTAAGCAAATTTTCACAGCCCCCTACTATCCTCAGCCTAATCAAGCTGAACGTGTCCACCGTAACCTAAAATATGCCTTAACCATCTTGTCACAGAATGACCACCGGAAATGGGATGAATTCTTACCCAGTTTAACCTTTGCTTTTAATTCTGCTAAACATAGCAGTACGGGCTATACTCCAGCAAGGATATTTATGGGCAGAGAGCTTCCTCATCCCTTGACAAATTTCTGGAGAATTCCTCCTCAGGCTCTGGCTGAGGACCTAACTCCCTCTGAGAGGCATTCCTTGTGGCAACAGGTGCTCAATAATCTCAAGGCGACCAAACGTAGGCAGGCACTTGCTTTCGATAAAAGCCATACTGGGAACCCATTTAAAATCGGTGATTTAGTGTTATATAGAAGGTTTCCTACTAGTTCCAAGATGCTCCATAGAACTGCTAAGTTAACCCCTCAGTGGGCCGGCCCTTCACCTATCAAAAGGTTCATATCTCCCGTAACAGCTGTTCTTCAGCTATCCCCAAATAAGGAGAGAATTGTAAATATCTCTCAACTTAAACTTTATTGTACTTAATTTGTTGTATATGTATCTTCTTGTCTTGGCGTAGAGGTAGCGAACTCATCGCCCGGTGATTCTGATCATCGCAACCAGCCCCCAGATGCAAATCTGGTAAAACATATTGAAAAAAACTTATTCGGCCATGTGCCAAGAAAATCGCTGTTTAGCGTATAATATACCAGGCATCATAGATGGTATTCTGGACATCTATGAAGGTCAACATGGTACAAAAAAAAACACAACCTAACCTAGCCACGTTTCTTTTTTTTTGGGAATAATTACCAGTCTTGTAGACTAACCCCAATTGGGCTAACGATACATTTAAAATGTCTATATGTACCTTATGTATTAGGAAGTATACCACAATTTATTGTAATACCATATTATGAGTTAGTTTAATTGAAACCATGTTTAGGTTAAGAATTTAAATATCATATTATGAAGGGATTTATGTACTATGTCTACCCTATTAAGATACCACACTACAGGTTAATTTGAATATTATGTCGTTAATGAATTTAATATCAGTGATAATATTATGCATACTGTGAAGGAACTTAACTATTGGGGCCAATTTAATAATATACCACAGTCAAGTTAATTTGAATATAATATTGTTAATGATTTGAATATTACCTTGTTAATGTGCTTAAATATGATATGATGAAGGGACTCACATGGCCAAATCAATTGAAATATTACACTGTTAATTAATAGAGATATTATGCCTGGATTAAGCAATGCCCTGCCTAATAATAATTTTTTTTCAAATGCTTAATAACAGTATGATTACTAGTTGCCCTTGCCTAAGAATTAATGTTTATGCTATGATGTATAATATTTCCAAGAAGGAAATGCTCAGGAAAGTTTGCTTTTGTTATGTCATGAAATTCTATTTCTGTTATGTTATCAATGACATACAATCTATTCTCACTCTATCCCTGAGGCAAGGATGGGTATCAAATTTGTTTCCTTAAGCCACGATAGTTGGCATATTGTAATTATGATTATTTATTATTTTGAGGGAGATATTCCTACATGTTATTGAGTTTTCGGCTTGGCAAGATGCCGACATGATATCCCAAGTGCATCATCCCTATGTACCCCCAAAGTGATTATCCTGGAAAAAACTACATTCCAATGGACAAGTGCTTTCCCGACTAGCTTCATCACGGTGAACCAGTGGACTTCTTCAGAGAACTTTAGCCGTGACAGTAGCTCAAACCCTGATTGCCAGAGCAGGCAATCCACCACGTGTAATATTCCAATTTTAAGTGTCTTGACAAATAAGTGTTCAATAATAATAATAATAAACTGTCTTGAAAGAACCAACGAAGGAGTGTGTTCTGTGCTTCATTCATGATCCGGGAACGGTGTAGGGAATAAGGCAACTTAGAAACTTACCCTCCCCAACCAATTGAAACTTTTATTGGTCCCGTTTTCATCATTTTTCCCAGGGAGGATGTGGCGATTTTTTCCTCCCCCCCTTTTACTCCCGCACTTATACGATAGCACTTAACGAATCGCATGTACGAACATGCAAGTACGAATATCGCTAGTTCGAATATCGCCGCTATCGTATATCGCCGATATTCGTGATATCGCCGGACTGAACACCATGCCCACGGACGCCACGCCACGGTCGACACGCCCTCCCGTGGTGCCTCTCTGCTTTATATACCCTAATTACCCCTCCCCTCTTTAACCTTCCCTCTTTCCCATGGTTATGCAAGAACAGTGGAAAAACGACCAATCACCGGGAATAATTCAACCATTTCGAATTACCCGCCTGACGTCATTACCTCCCTCCTTCACCACCGGCGTCACGTGACAGTCCATTCCGATAGTGGCCTTCCGAGCGACGAGAAGCACAGCGGAGCAACGAGTGAAGTCGACGCAGGTGTCCCACTCTCGAGTCCATACTATCCGGCAGAAAACATTCAGTGTTGAGTGGACATTGACCTACCGGGAGCCGGAAGAGTGACAGTAACTATTGGATGTGATTTAACTGACATTAACTAAGTTTCGTTTCGAATCGCCTTCACCTACGAGGTGTATTTTGTTTTGTGGTATTACTTAAATCTATTCAAATTCAACTGTTGGATTGTTATATGTCTATATTTCTATGTTCTATTTATAGTTTGTCATTAGCACTTAGCACATCAGTGGATGTTTTTGCACCGAAAATTATAGTTCGCTGCAGCACTTTCCCGCAATTTGCACTTTCCCGCAATTTGCACTTTCCCGCAATTTACACTTTTTTCCCAGGTCCTCAGAAAAGTGTAAATAAGGTGTTTTACTGTATTTACAAAGTCAACTGAAACAGTTTTACATTAAGCAAACAAGAAAATGACTATCACACCACCTATGAAATAAAATATATAAAATATGAAGTGTAATTATTTTTATCTGAATGCATATAGTACAGGAATTATGCGTTTTTGCATATACACCATTTCGTTTTTACTACCATTTTTTCGATTTATACATCACATATTCAGTTTAATGAGATTTTATTCTTACGACCATACCCATATTCTATTTGATTATCACACAAGATGCACCATGCTCATTCGTCTTCTACCATTACCATCCGTGCCTGTATAGCTCGTGTATCTTGTGAGCAAGTTCTCATTTGATTATTCGATTGTAGAAAAGAATTACTTACAATGTAAGTAATTAATTCAAAACATCAACGTCAGGAAACCAGCCTGTGTTAGCCATTACATGGAATTCTGGTCTGACCTATAGTTGGGAGCATGAACGAAGGTGGGTGGCAATGTGCAAAGGCACAATGTCATGCGGTTTATTTTGCTCCTTTACTTGGCCAATCAGTATCAGTCAGTTACAGCAGCTCTTGTCAATAGCTAGCTCTCACAGCAAGTGATATTTTAACTTGTGTTTTTATGATTTTTGTGATCCTGAAATTTAAGCATGAGCCTTAAGCGTACAATTAAAAGTGCAAGCAGTTGTAGTGACTGTAAAAGAGCAAGAAAAGCAATCTTCTTGGACTTGAAGCTTGAGGTTTTAAGGTGTTATGAATGTGGTGAAAAAACTAATGATATTGTGCGTGCTTTGGGAATAAGTGAAGCAACATTTAGAACAGGAGTGGAAAAATTATTTAGATCTAGAAGCCAGTCCAAAAATTTAGGTGCCATACTATTTTTTTCACCCTTGACATTTATAGTGCAACTACTAGGGTACTAAAACAACATTAAATTGTACAAATTACATTTAATACTACAAGAAATGGCAAATACTTAATGCATATTAATACCACATATGATAACATTCTGATGTTAAACAATAGTCTCATATTATTTCTCATTTGGTCTCTTGTGGCCATTCACATGTCTTGAAGTTTTGGAATTGAAGAACCACTGATCCACAGCCTTTTCAGGATTAAATTCTGTCAGCAATGGTCCATTTGTTTTAATCATCATTAGATCACTTAAAGTTTTTGGTTGCAATAATGATCGGAAGTTGTTTTTCACAAGATTCATTTGGCTGAATCCCCTTTCACAACACACAGTGGATACAGGCAGTACAGACACTATGGACAACAGTTTTCCTAAAATTGGGAATCTTTTATCACTTGCCAGTGCCAAATCAAGAAGCTCACTCAGTTTCTTCCCTTTGTCTATGACTTTGAATTCATACCACTCATTACAGAGTGCTTGTTTACATTCATCATTCACGTTTTGCGTTGAAAGTTGTTTGTTGAAATGTTGAGCCAATGTTAATATCTCATTGAAACCAAAATCTGCCAGAGTGCTTCCAGTTGGCAAAAGTATCAAAAACTGTGGTGGACCTTTCAATATTTCCCTAATGTGAAAAATCTCTCTTCCAAATATTTGACTGCATGTCGGATTAAATTTTCTTTCTCAGACTCAGAAGAAGACCTTGTAGTGCAACTGAGCCCATGTAAATGTACATCTTGGTATATACCCTTCAGGAAAGAGTTGGTAATGAATCTATCTTCATATTGTCTTGGGCTAAGTTTCAAAGATTCAATTGATGCCATTGTGTTCTTCACAAGCAGTTCAATTGTGCTAAGAAAAAGTTGCTCCTTTTGAAACTAAAGGGAGAGGTTCCCAAGTATTGCAAGGTAATCCAAAAGAAAATGGAGCATGTAAACAAACTTGAAATTGGTTAGTTTTCTTAGCAGACTGTTAGCAACAGCAGAAGCACTGCCTTCTTCTGCAGTGACACTTTTCAGATGCACTGCAACACATTTCCAATCTTTCGCAAGAGCTGAGAGAGCTCCAACTTTGCTTGCTACCCATCTTACACTATGTAGGTATTAAAATTTCTTTATAGCTACATTGAAGACTTTCAGGTACTTGCTTTAGTTGTTCCATTCTCTTTGGAGAATACTGATAAAATTTGCACAGCCTCTTGAGAACTGAATCATAATCATCAATTTATTTCCCATTCTTTACTGAACTTAACACATTCAAATTTAGTATGTGTGCAACACAATGAACACTAATCACATGGTTCACATTGTCTAATTTTTTGTATTAGACCATTTTGTGCTCCAATCATACTCACTGTGCCATCAGTGCCAATACCAATCAGATTACGAGAGGACAACCAGTACAAAAGTCCGCGCTTTTCTAGTTCTTTTTGAATGGCATGTAAGTAGCCATCTGCAGTTGCATTGTCAAGTGGTATATCTGACAGAAACACATTTCTCACTCCAGAGTTCTTTATATATCTTACATATAAGATTAACTCTTCAGTGCCAGCTGTGTCAGTGGATCCATTTAACATTAAACTCACATACTTAGCATCCTTTAATTCACAAATCAGTTCATTCAATAACACATTTGAAATGTGTGAAACAAAGTCCTTGCATCGTTTTTTATTACTATACTCCTCGTATTTCAACTCCTAATTTAGCATTTAACTCTGACAGGCTTTCAAAGTCAGAAAATAGCTTATTGTTATTTGCAAAATAGTATGTCCCATTAAAAAGTATTTTCAAATGGTCAAACATTTGTTTACCCATCTTTTTCATGCATACAGCCAAGGGGGTATCTTCTGGAGCCAATAGAGTCGACTATGCTATTACACATATCTGATGTTGGAATGATTTGTCACGCTTCTTAATCATCTCCAATTTAAACCTGCAAAACCTTTCGCTGTATTTGAATTTTGATCTGTAATACTCAGAAATTAAGCACATTGCTCACATATTGCTATAACTGTCATGCAGTTAAATTTAAGCCATGGAAGTTCTTTACACCACTCTTCCTTGAATTTTCTTCTTCCGTTTTGAAGTTGGTCTCTTGAAGGGGTCTTCTATCAAAGCTTTGGCCGGTTCCACTCTACTTTTGCTTCCTGAGATTAGTTCGCTAACCTGTTTCATTGCACTTTGTGAAGATTGTTAGTCTTTTTTTACCAGAACAGTAATAAATTTCATAAGTCATATTTGCTTGTGTTTTGTCTCTCCATTGTTGCTGAATGCTTCATCCTTGTGGTATTCTCAAATAATATTAAATTACATTTTAAAGAACAGTGTAAGCTCACAAAGAACTAAATACAATGTGTGCGACTACAAAAACTGTGAAGTGATGGACTAGATCATGTTGAAAGTCAAATGAGTCGATACGATATTTTCATCAATTTCCCTTCCAATCAGCACCTAAGCCTGTCTTCGCACCAAAGGAGGAAACAAAAGTCCACCATTCATACACGTCATTACACGATCGCAGACAAGCGCTGAGCATCAGTTTCACTGCCAGAAATGAGCAGATGAGTGACGCAGTCATATTTTGCTCGGAATTTCAAAATAGCAAAAACATACAGACACCAAGAATAATTAATATCAAAAATACAAAGCGCCACCACGAATTTTCTAGGTGCCATGGCAACCTGATGCCCAGGATTTGTTCTAACCAGGCTTAGAACAATACATGGGAATATGTTTGTAAGTAATAAACATCTAGTAAGGAACGTAAATAATGCCTATCACCTTATTTTCGGCACAAAATGCTCGATGAATTAAATTTGAAGATGTTTGTAAGTTCCAGGCATCTAGTCAGGATCGTAAATGATGTCTATCACATTATTTTAAATAGGAAAATTATTTTCAATGTTTGCATTTTCGATTTATGTGATGATTTCTTGGAATGCATCTGTCGTGCAAATCGGGGAATACCTGTATCATGTTATGAAGTTGTATTTCAATCCAAATTTATTTCAAAATATAACATTGGAATTTTTGTCTCTTTAATGGTTTGGATTAGTAGTATGTACTATTTAATTTATTTAATTCCAAGGGTATATTGGATTAAATTTGATTGTAAGATATATTTCCAATCCTAGAATAACTGGGTATACCCTTCATTCACCAAGTAGAAAAACTTGCAAATGGAAGAAGAAATAAAATCTATTGTGTCCTTTTCAATAAACTGAGCATCATACACATTTTGATAATGATTTATCAAGCTTATTTTTCAAATGTACTCACATTGCAGAAAGTGAGGCTGCATCCCCCATTGCCTGTGCTTCCACGTGCCACTTCAATTCATCCTGTGTGTGAGTATTTTGTAATGCCACCAGTTCTCTGAGATGCTGTGCTTCCAGGTGTGCTTTTCTTTCCCTGGTCAAGCAGTGGCAGCAAAGCAAGATGGATGATGTATTGGGAAGGACAGGAGGATTGTAGGGCATTTTGGAGAGCATTGAGAGTTAAGGTAAGTGAAGAGAGTACAGGTTGCTTCCAAAATAACAAAGTAATGAAGGAAGCAATACTGCTGTGGCTAAAAAGCAGTAAGATTTGATATAGAATGGGTGCACTCAGGACTTTAAAATAAAAATTTCCAATTTTATGTTTAAATAAAACAAATCATTAAACATTTTCATCCTTCATAATGTCATTTTTAATAACAGGCCAGACATTCCATAAATAGATTTGCCTTATTAAACTTAGGTATTACCAAAGGAAACTACTTTTTTATTCCAACAAGATGCTGCCTAGTAGGAGTTCAGTTTAACCAACTCTATTGATATCAATGATTTAAAGCACAAGCACATATAATTGTCTGTCAAGGCTTGTAAAAATATAGAATATATAGTATGGTATCTGGGTATATTATTATTATTGTTTATTATATTTTTAGCTTTTGTTAAAAATGTAGCAATAATGTTAGAAACCTATTTTTAAATTATTCTTGGTCTAAAAAGCATCTAGTTGTAAAAAATTATAAAAAGACAACATTATGAAACATTAAATAATGTAAAATCAGATAAGTCACAAAAGACATTTCTTGACATCAAAAACTGTATCATTCACTCATAGAAACATCCAAACCTCAAATTTAACTTGCCTGATATTCATACATGAAACTTATACTCATGCAAGGTTTGACCCAAAGTTTTCAGACTGATTTTTTTGTAGAATTTGTAGCAACATAGGGCAGCCGTTGGCACTAGAAAACTTGTCTCCCATTCTTTTTTACTGTGATGTTGTGCTAGTATCTTAATAGGATTTTTTACTGTTGTCATAAAAATTGTTTCAAAAGCATTGATTGATGAACAAAAATTGCAACAGGTATATTTTTGCTCTAATCTCAACCAAAGAATTAAAGGGAATGAATGACACCTGAAACAAGTCAACAGTGAGGATGAAAATGGTTCTTTTAGCACAATGTTAAAAATTCCAAATCATTACTGGAAAACTCCAGTGTCACCAGACAAAAGAAAGTGCAAATCTTAAAGTTGAAGACAACGTTAATGATTTTTGAAGGTATCATTCACTCAAAATTTGATCTAGAAAGTCCAACAATTAACCAGGCACTCTACAGGGAGGTCCTTCAACATCTAATAGATGCAGTTAATAGGAAGAGACTTAATTTTTAGCTTTTAAAATGATAACACTTTGGGTCAGTGTAATAAATCAAAGAAATAATAATAGTAACTCTGAAGAATATTACAAAACATGACTGTTTTCAGGTGCATGAGTATACACCTTTTAAGAAATTTATGGCTTCATATCTTGATAGGGATTAAGTTGAGAACTAGTCATTTCATGCCTGTGATTTTGTATGATTCCTTTTTTATATACCGTATCTTTTAACCTATAAGATGCACCCCAGTTTCTTAGAAGATTTTTCAGGAAAAAAATAATTTTGGTCTACCAAGGCATTTAGGAAGGGGCATGTTGTCCATCATTTCAGCCATGATTAAGTCCGTATCTGGCAACATTTACAAAAATATTGTGGCATAATAACAGTTAAATATAATGTTTTAGATAAACTTAATTTGTAAAATAAATAGGGATATCTAAAACAAATAATTGCTTCGAGACTTGTATAGCTAAATGTGCCCTGCATTAACTCAGCAGTTGTATTAATTAAGCTGTCTGAGTGTGCCACATACATCACACACATGTGTATATGTATATATTGAAGGAAGCCCAGCGGACACTTACCAAGTCAGAGACCAAGTTGGCAGGCTGCAGGGGGCGTCGAAGAGACACGTTGAACACACGAACACAAAAACAAAAAACACGCAAGCTTATCGGGCCTATGCCCTTCTTCAGCAGTAGAGTAAATGAGAGTGTATATGTGTGTGTATATATATATATATATATATATATATATATATATATATATATATATACATACACCCTTTACCGATAATACTTACTTAAACTTAAGTGCAAGATGATATAATAATTTAAAGGGATAAATAATAAATGGAATGCATATGTAATAAAGATACATGCACTCAACTAGTCCTTTTTCTTCTGTAAATCTTTTTGTATCATACATAATGATCTTAATCAATATAGCAATACCAAACTTCATCTGTTCTACTATCCATCACTTCCACCTCTAGTTGTGGCCATTTAAGACCAATCTTATAAATACCATGTTTCTCTTATTCAATCAGCTTCAGTTTTTCCTCATTTTCTCCATTCAGGGATCATTTTTTTCTGTGGAGGTGGATCGAAATGACCTACTGCTACTCGGTTTCCATGCGTTTTTCCATATTGAATCACCAGAAGCTTATAGGTAATAGTGTAGGCATATCTTTTCATTATTGTAGCCATTCTGATCTCAATACACATAATGTCTTTTATCCTAGATTTGTATAAAATATTAATGACATCTAAATGAATTCTACTGTTCCGTGGCATTGATCGTGTTATTCAAGTAGGTTAAGAACTAAAACATTGCAAACACACTGAAATTGTAATCACTGTGAGTGGACATTTATTAAAGGACAATAATGATAATGTGTTCTCGGAATTGATGTTGCATAAGGTTTTACTGATATATTAACCATTTTTTTCACTATTAATTATTAATAATGTATATTTTAAAGTTTCTGTGACGAATGACTGCCAATTATTCCATTTTGGTAATGAGTAGGTTTGTGTCAGTACTGAATATAGTAACAATCTTACCTTTGGTCTATAGGACAGGCTGATTTTGGGAGTAATTTTCTGGAAAAAAGTGCATCTTATATGCCAAAAAATATGGTACCTATACATGCATATAGTATACTAGTAAAAGGTGCTTGCATTCTGCAAGCATTTCAGATCACTTTTTTATTTTAGATAACAATATTTTTTTAAAGTCAAAAGTTTGCATCTCTGCACCAATTTTCATTCTTTCCTTATGGAACAATAGGTGTTGGAGTAAAAGAAATTCCTAAAATTTGCAATTTTATGAGTATCTTACTTTTCCATTGTTTGATACTAATGCCACATATTTCTGCAAAATTTTAAGGTTGTAGGACATCTTGAAGTGCAACAATATTGTTCAAAATTTAAAATTTTTTGCTGGCCACAATAACAAATTCATGGAGATTTTCAAATGTTGCGTGCTTTTGCACCAAGCTCTAAATAACTGAAAATGTTCAGCTCTCTAGCATGTCCTCTAGTACCTAAATATTTATGTTTAAAATACATGAACAATGCTAGATAGTGTTTTTTATTTATATTAAACTTTTACTAATTTCCACAGAATATATGTAAAACATGACTGAAAAGACTCTTAAATGTCTCTCTATTGCCAGAAAACTTTTTGTCAGAATTAAATGGTATCTCATATATTGCCAAAAACTGGTTATTTGCCACTTTAAATTTCAAAATTGCTCTGTCAAAAACAAAGAAACATGGCCATCAGTTCTTTGTATGCTTCCCAGCCTCCTTCAACCGTCAACAATCTTGTTGGCACAAATTGATTTTCATGGGCCATTTATCTTACAAAATTGCTAATCTCTTCCCCAAGGAACAGATCAGGCTGGCCTTTTACAAATCTCAGATTGCTTCTTGGCAATATTTAGAGCAAAACTGATGTTATGAAGAAATCTGGTGTGTACCTTTTAAAGTGTAACGATTGCAATGGTATTTACATTGGACAAATGGATAAGAATTATTTAAATCAGAGTTAACAAACACCTTAGGTGTTTCACATCCAGTTCATTTGATTCAAAACATTTACTCACCTGCAATCATATTTCCTCCTCCACTCAAAAAATCTTACATTTAGTAGAAAAAGGTCCCAAATTAAATGTCCTTGAGAATATGGAAATTATACATAACAAAATTAATCCCAAGATACTTTTAGTTAACGATCACCAGTTCACTTCTTATTCCCTGATACTCATGTCCTGCTTCTTCCCCAACCTATTACAGTCTTTCCGCAAAAGAATGTTCAACCTCCTCCCCCTTAGCCCTCTATCTTCTGTTCATGCCTTCCCCTTCCCCACTTCCCCCACCCACTATTAACCATTCACTCCTATTTTTGTCCACCTCCTCTCTCTCCTTTAACCAATCCCCTCCTTCTTTCCCCCTATTCACACTGATCCATATTTGGTTATTTTACGAATTCTACCAATACAAAAAATTTCAGCTTCATAGCACATGCAGAAATATTATTGGATGTGGCTCTGAGGATAAGTAAGATTGGCCATCCCTGATATATACAGTAGATCATCGATTATCCATCGCCCTACGGGAGAAGGGGTTGCCGGATTTTCAAAAACGTTGGATAGTCACATAAAAGTTTTCGTACAGCTTATTTTTGAACATTGTTTTATAACATTGTGTCCAACCTTTCAGAACAATCAAATGGGTATCAGATAATATAAACTACACAATGTAGTGGTGATACAGGATATGTTTCCACTGGATTGCCAAAGAAGTGGTAGGGAGAAGGCTATTCGCCCTTGTAACCAAGCCATTCCTTTATCAGTATTTTAGCTAATCAGTCAAACATAGATAACAGAAAAACAATTTTGATTGCCAAATCAAGATTACAAAAAATGAACTATATGAATAACACCGATTGCTGAGGAATCCTCAAGAATAGTGGGTATACAAATATTTTGAAGGAAGAAAATGCATAGACGACAATAGCAAATGAATTTGTCTGAAGAAATGTGCAAAAAAAGGCCATTAAAATCATTCAATAATTGTATATGGATAAGTGAGAGAAGAACTCCTGCAGGACAGAATATGCCATATGTATAAACGAGAATTACATACATCTTACTATATTATAATGACACTATCCTGTCTAATGTAAATTATGTCAAAATTATTTCTTCCTTTCAGATGAGCTAGAAAGCTGAAATTTTGCAGACTGTTCATGACTCATAAACAAAGGAAAAATTGCAAAAACGGGAAGTTCTTAAGTTTAAGTGCCCCAAAATTTTTTTGAAAATTCAGAAAATTCTCATAAGATTAACATTGGAGTAATGATACTATTGCACGCTTATAAAGAGGACTTTCAGATGGAATTAGGCATTCAAACTCAGCATATAGGACCATATTGGGAAAAGGGAGGAAGACGAGTAGTATGGGGAAAAGAAAGAGAAGAGAAGGAGAGGGAAAGGGGAGGGAAAGAATGAGGGAAAGTGGAAGTTTGTGAAAGTAGGAGATTTAATTATATATTTTGAACTTTGGGAATAATTGGTTCTGGAAAACTGACGTGAAATGCAAATTCGCGAAGTGTAAGTCCTATTTTCCAATATGTCACCATGTTATTACGAGAGAGTGGTTCCCAGCCAACCTAAAAAATTAACTTTATTATAAAAAATAATGCATTTTAACAAAAAATAAAAGAAAACGTAATCACAAATAAAAAACCTAACATTATAAAGTAAAAAAATACTTTTAATTACCTTCAAAACGAGTAATATCCAGCACAACAAAGCGATTACACTTCTTTCCACACTTGTATAGTTGACCTCCACAAAATTTCGTATGTGATTTCTGATCTTCTTTAGTTTATTATAAGGAAATGGTTTAATTTAAATTGAACTATTGAAATGGAATGTTGAGTACATCATGCACAAATGTTTTCCTAGGTTTTGCAACAAACATTTCCAAGCCACAATAAAAAAACGCTATCATTAAAAAGTGGTTCCATTTCTATTATTAATTAGGTTAAAAATGCATAACAGAAAATCAAAACCTAGCATAATAAAATTATAACATTTCTTTTAGTAATCAGGTTGTGATGGTGGTCATTATTAGCCCATTCAAAATTGGCGGTGACCACTTTCCTTTTCGAGGATATGGCAGCACCGTCGTAGGTGGTCGGGCGGTGAGGGGACGGACATCAAGAGGAGAGGAGGCAGTCGGGTAGAGAGAGGAAGGAGGAGAGATCCCGGAGGAAGCAGGAAGGAAAGACCGGCACGGGAGCAGCCTGAGCCTACCGACCTGGGACCATTCTTGCGTTGCTTGTGATTTATTTTTCGAGAATAAAAGGTCGCTGTTACCCACGGAGAATTGCGTATAATTCAATATTTGTTACATGGCGCCCAACGTGGGGCCAGCGATTTTGTGTCGATTTGTGTGGCAGGACGATTACGTAACAGTTAATTTAGATTGTCGCTCTTTCCAATCCCATCTGTTTCCTTACCACGGCCCAACCCTTACCTGTAGTTAAATGCCTCGACGGTCCTCGAGGAGAGAAGATATAGTCGCCTGTTACTCTTTTCCTTTTGCATAGGGCCAGGATTTATAATTGTTTTCGCGTAATGGCTGTCCCTGCAGGAACGAGCTGGATCGTTAACCTTTCAAAAGACGAGATTGTGCGGTGGTGCCACCGCCTCCAAATTGACGACTCTGGTACGTTGGATGACCTCCGAAAACGAGCGAGGGAGCACGCGAGGAAGATCGAGGCCGAAGAAAAGGTGTCGATCGAAGCTTTATCGGGGTTAGATGAGGCGAGCGGAGGCGCTCCTGCAGGTAATAGTAATCCGACTATTGTTAGTCCGGATGACGAAATATCGCGTCTATTAAGAGCGTTGATTCAATTTCCCAATCAGAATATTTCCTCGAGAGAGGACCGTATTATGCGACTCGCGAATGATATATCGCGTTGGGGCCTAATATTTAACGGGCGCGAGGGCGAAAGAGTGGCTCTCTTTTTGGAACAGGCTGACACGTTTCAGGATTGCAAAGGGGTGTCTGATGACGAGATGTGGGAATTAGTGCCCGAAATCCTTGGAGCAAAAGCGATACAATGGCTCAGGGCAAACAAATTTAGCATATCTTGCTGGGATGATTTTAGAGTAGAAATTAGGAGAGCGTACCTTCCCGCGGGATATGATATTAGGCTTAGGAAAAATATGTTCAGTCGTACGCAAGGCGAGGGTGAACAGCTAAACGCCTACGTCACCACCTTAAGAACCATGAATGCTCGCTCGGAAAAACCGTTAACAGAAAGAGAACTACTAGTGCTCAGTTTAGATAATCTCCATCGATACTACCTTTCGAAAATTGCGCCACGGGAGATTAGTAGCTTCTCTCACATTTTGCGTGTCGGTGGTGAGCTGGAAAGTAGACAAGAGCGATGTAAATTATACCTCTCCCCGCCCCGTCCCGAGGAGATGGTGGATCCCGAGTTTGGTTATGACCCGGTTCGATGCCGGGCAAGGCCAAACCCAAAACCACCTTCGAGTGTAAGGGACGGCCGGGAGCTGTGCTGGAGGTGTGGTAAAATGGGGCACCTTTCTCGTGATTGCCGTTTACGTCGTGATCCAGCTGAACCGGAACGTCGCGCTAATGTAGCATCGTTGGATTTAAACGGGGAAGCGACCCCTTAATGACGGGCATGAGGGGTCGCGGAGTTAGCCCGGTAAGTGACGAGGGCGAGTGGCGAGAGTGGGTGGAAACCGCGAGAAAGTTCACGCGCGCCGATGAGCGAGTAGGCTCCCTAAATAATAGAGACAACCGATTGTCTGTGTTAGTAAAACTAGCAGGGAAAGAAATGTTAGCCCTTTTGGACACAGGGGCGTCCATTTCACTTATCAATGAAGAAACGGCGGCATTGCTTACGAAACCGGGCCGTCCTAGAGCTGTTAATATGGGAAAGCGGGTCGAATTAGCAGACGGGCGGTTAGTAGATTTGGGTCCGAAGGTTGGGGCCGCAGTAGCGATAGGACAGACCGTGTGGAATAATGATTTTTATATTTTGCCGGGGCTCGCGTGTTCCGTGCTGCTTGGAGCGGACTTTTTCGCGCGGTGTCGTCCAACAGTAAATTTCGACCAAAGGTCCATTACCTTTCCGGATGGGCTTTGCGCTCCGTTATTAATCCACGACGGCGATCGTGCGCGCATTGTAATCGCGAAAGAGATGAGTCACTCTCGTGATGATCTAGGCGAGGCGAAAAATTTCGATAAATTCTTGGACGAGGAAATGCAATTATTCGAACATGGCCGAGGACAAACAGACGTCATCCGCCACCATATCGACACTGGTCACGCGATTCCCACTAATCAAAGATATTACCCGGTTTCGCCCCGAATACAGGAAGAAATTAATGCTCGGGTGGATGATATGCTTTCCTCCTGTGTGATCGAGGCGTCAAAAAGCCCGTGGTCGTCCCCGATCATATTAGTCCCAAAAAAGGACGGCACGCGTAGGTTTGTGGTGGACTTTCGCAAAGTAAATTCTGTTAGCCGTAAGGATGCTTATCCGCTTCCATGTATATCTGCTATTTTGGATAAATTAAAATGTGCGAAATGGGTCGGCACAATAGATTTAGAGAAAGGTTATTGGCAGGTGGAATTAGATCCCGATAGTAGAGAGAAAACGGCATTTACCGTCCCTGGTAAGGGGCTCTTTCAATTCTGTGTAATGCCCTTCGGGCTGCATAGTGCCGGGGCCACATTTCAAAGATTGATGGATTGTGTCCTCGGGCCCGAACTCGAGCCTTATGTCTTTTGTTTTTCGGACGACATTATTGTTGCAAGCGAAGCCTACGAGGAACATTTGGCAATGCTCCGGAAGGTTCTTAAATTACTGCGGGATGCCGGTTTGAAAATTAACCGTGACAAATGTAACTGCTTAAAACGAAAGCTTAAATTTTTGGGCTATATTGTCGGACACGGTAAATTAGAAGCTGATCCGGAACGCGTAGAAGCCGTTCACAACTATCCTGTCCCAAAAAATGTTACGGAACTGAAACGATCCTTAGGCTTCGTGAGCTGGTATAGGAGGTTTATACCAGGGTTTTCCTCAATAGCTGAGCCCCTAACGAGTCCATTGAGGAAACGGTCGGTGTGGAAGTGGCAGGAGAGTCAAATTACTGCATTCGAGAAGTTGAAAGATTGTCTGATTAACGCCCCCATATTAAGTTGCCCCGACTTTAATCGCCCTTTCATTATACAATGTGATGATGAGTTGGTGCTGTCTTGTGACAACAGACCGACTCGGGTGAGCAAGTTATAGCATACTCCTCCCGAACTCTCAACGCGGCGGAGCGCCAATATTGCGTGACGGAGCGGGAGGCACTTGCGGTAATATTCGCTGTAAGCCGTTTTAAATCATACGTGGAGGGCTACTATTTTGAGGTGATTACCGATCATGCATCGTTAATGTGGTTACTGAGCATGAAAAATCCAAAGGGCCGGCTCGCGCGATGGGTAACCCAGTTACAACAATTTAATTTTAAAATAACACACCGAAAAAGGGAAATGCATGTTGTCCCCGATGCTCTCTCGAGAATATACTTCGTTGAGACTCCAGAATGGGAGGGGAAAAAATAACAGACCCTTGGTACTTGGAAATATATAAAGGTGTCGAGAATCACCCTGAAAGAACGAGAACGACAATTTAGGGGTTCGACTAGTAGTTCCGAAAGAACAGCGGAAGGATCTTCTTATTAAGAATCATGATAGCCCTTCCGCAGGGCACTTGGGAAATAGCAAAACCTACCACCGCCTCCATAGGTTTTATTACTGGCCGAGTCTGAGGAAGGACGTGGGACGATACATAAAAGCATGTTTAAAGTATCAGCAGTATAAGGTCGAACAACGCCTCCCAGCGGGAAGGATGGAACCCAGAAGTATGGTGATGCCTTGGGCAGTGGTCGCGTCAGATATAGTGGGGCCGTTACCGAGGTCTAAGAAAGGAAATCGGTACATATTGGTGTTTATGGACACGAGTACACGATGGCCAATTGCTATTCCTTTAAAATTTGTGAGGGCCGATGTAATAGCCGATCACCTGTTAAGTAGCGTAATTAACCAATGGGGGTGTCCAGAAGTCCTATTGACGGACGATGGGCCACAGTTTAAATCCAGGGTTCTTAGGCGAGCGTGTGTAGCGTATGGGATCAAACAGGCGCATATTGCCCCTTACCATCCAAGAGCCAATCCCACCGAAAGGTGTATTCGCACGCTCAAAAAATGATATCCATGTATTGTCAGGGGGCTCAGAGGACGTGGGACAAAAAAATATCTGATTTAATGTTCGCCGTGCGGACAGCGCAGCACGAATCGACCGGTGTATCTCCCGCATGCCTTAACCTCGGTCGTGAATTGCGCGGCCCAAATGAGCCCTACAAGGAATTGAGCGAAGGGAATAACAGACCATTTGAACCGAAGGAATATTACCAAGTTCTAAGGAGGAGCTTGGAAAAATCACATGAGAGGGCGAAAAAACTCGTGAGAGAAGCAAGCGAGCGACAGGCCCGATTTTTTAACTTGCGCCGAAGGGAAGTCACTTTCAAGCGCGGCGACCTAGTTTGGAAAATAAATCATATATTGTCAGATGCGGGTAAGGGTCGGTCAGCAAAATTGGAGCCGAAGTTCGTGGGGTTCGAGCACCGTCGCCGACGATCTATGAACTCCAAAACCTGAAGGGGAAGACAATTGGGACAGTACATGTCGAAGATTTACGCCCTTTTGAGCACTAATGATCTCTTTTTTCAGGGGAGGAGCTATGTGATGGTCATTATTAGCCCATTCAAAATTGGCGGTGACCACTTTCCTTTTCGAGGATATGGCAGCACCGTCGTAGGTGGTCGGGCGGTGAGGGGACGGACATCAAGAGGAGAGGAGGCAGTCGGGTAGAGAGAGGAAGGAGGAGGAGAGATCCCGGAGGAAGCAGGAAGGAAAGACCGGCACGGGAGCAGCCTGAGCCTACCGACCTGGGACCATTCTTGTGTTGCTTGTGATTTATTTTTCGAGAATAAAAGGTCGCTGTTACCCACGGAGAATTGCGTATAATTCAATATTTGTTACAAGGTTCAAAATACATGGCAGAAAATCCTACGTAACAAGATGATAGCAATTCTTAGATTTACATTGAAAACCCATAATAAACAATGAAAACCTAACAAAACAACAGTTCCTTAAATTACATTCAAAATACAATGATAATAGCGTTAAATCATTAAATATTTCGGTCAAAAACCAGCAACCTCATATGCAGAGAATGAATATTTTCAATGTCCTGCTCGTAAAAGTTGTGAAAAACTAAACGTGCAAAATACTTTTCCATTAGCCAATATTTCTTATTTGGCCGCTAGATGCCAGCAACTTCGACTGTTATCGAAAATAGTGTCATTGGCAGTTAGTTTTAAACCGAGCTACAAAAGAATTAAGTTGATGGTTATCACATTTGTTTACTTTGAAAACTGTTAATAACGAGCATTATAAATATAATATAATAATAATGTCCATTTCTAGGGTACTAAAATTTAAAATGAACTAAGAAACAAAAAAGTAGAGGGAGTTCACGCTTGTTGGCATCGTCAACGCATGACGCAAAATGAAAGTAATATGAGCGAAACACAAGCAACGGTCATAAAACATTTTGTTGTGAAGTCGAACTTTGCAAACCACAATCACGCAAAGTCAAAAAGGTGGTGTATATAATTAAATTGGCTATCCACCCTTTCCACTTCCGGCCTCCTCCAATCATTAACCTTCCCACATCACCCTGTTATTCCCCGCCCAGTGTGTCACTTTCAGTTACTCTATCTCCATCGCTGAAGAAGGGCATAGACCCGAAAAGCTTTTGTTTTTGTGTGCATGTTTATTTACGTGTCTCTTCGACTCCCCCAGCAGCCTGCCAACTTGGTCCTCAACTTGGTAAGTGTCCGCTGGGCATCCTTCAACACCCTTATCACTACCTTTTCTTTTCCTTAAGTTAATATATAATATAAATAATATATAATAATATAAATTATATACATATATATATATAATTAAAAAGCATGCTAATAAGGGAAAAATAAATTTTACAAAAATTTTCTTTTTTATATAATTTCAAAAAATAAAATAAATAAAAAACACTAAAAATGGAAAAATAAAATACAAGTGTTTTGGCATGTCACAATATTTCATTTAAATACTGTGTTAGGTGATTGCCATACACTTGGAACATTTTAACATAAATAAAGGAATTAGGCATCCACTCACAACTTTGTTTTGTGAACCATAATGATTAGGAACTTGAAGAGGAGAAAAGTACCCAATTTATATGAGGGCCAAATTCCTTTATTTATGTTAAAATGTTCAAAGAAAGCATATGGCAATTACTTAACAGTGTTTACTGGCAAAATATTGTGACATGCTGATACTATTTTGATTCAGAAGTTTGTTGACATTAAACTAATAAAAAATTTGTTTTTCCCATTTTATTGTTTTAACTATTTTTTTTCAATTTTTCAACTTGTATTTTATTTCTCCATGTTTAGTGTTTTATTTTTATTTTTTATTATTATTTAAAAAGGAATATTTTTTTAATTTAAATTTATATTTGTCCAGAAACTTTTGGGTCATACCTGGTGACTAAATTTATATTTATTTCAATAAAGAATTAAAAATATTTTCTGCGATATTGATTTTTATATTAAGAAATATTCTGATGAGCAAAACCTTTTGATGTTTTGTCTAAATTACCAATTGGTATTAGGTAAAGTTGAAGTGGCCATTTAAGGGAACATGACAACTGTGAAACATTTTCCACAATTTCATGTAAACAGAAGAATCTAGTATTCATAGACATCTGTAAAATAACAATGCAATAGCTAAAAGGATAGACAATAAAGCTAATGTAATAGAGCCTGAGAGCACCCAAGATAGGAAAGGCAAGACAAGGAATGAGCAGGTGGCAGAGGGTAAAAGTCGGCTGCTGCTGCCTACGCCAATGTTGGGACAGCTGCTGCCAGCAAGAGACATTGGACCACTAACTTGTTCACTTGGGATGAATTAAAATTTTAGCATCATGGCTTTTTGATACTAAATTATAAACTATATTTGCATAAATATATATATATTCAAAAACCTTGCTGAAATATTCAGCATCTAGAAAACACAAAGGAATTAATAAGTAGTACAGAAAGACCAAACTAATTACAGCATTTCTGATTAAGTTAAATACAAATTGGTACCATTATAAGAAAAATTACAAGATTGGATAAAATAAGGCAAAATTACCTTTTGAATGCTGCAAAATTTATTGCTATGGGCAACTTAACTAATCATACTTTTTAACAAGTTCATTTTAAATTTCATTTGATGATTATATCAGTCTTCTGTTCTTTCAACTACCATATAGTATAGCAGTGTATAAGTTGAACTTGATTTTGTTATGAAAATACATATTTAGGCATATAAGGTATTTGATATATAAGATGACCTTCTTGCTTTCCAAGAAGTTTTATAACAATATTTTCTCAAACAAAATCCACATTTCATACCATCAAATTGTTGAATAAAATACAAATATAAACATCTAAATTATGTGTTGATTTAGAAATGTGCAGGCAATAACAAGTGTTTATGCTGCATTTATTACAATGTATTGCATTATTTACAACAAAAAGGTACCCACATCAACCTCCATCATTGAAATGGATGAAATATGAAGCTGATGTTAAAATAAAAGTTGTAGGTAGGAATGGGATGATCAGTTCTTTGGTTCTGCCAGTTCTTTCAAGAAGCAAGATAACCGGAACCAACTGTTTATAACCCAGTTATTTGGTTCTGATCCTCGTTTTAATAAAAAAAATGATTGTGACTCAGAAGTCGATGCTAACCGGAAGGCAACTGCCTCATTCCGCCATATTCTTCCATGATGGCATTCGATTTTTGATACATATACTGATGAGAGAAGTTGTGCGTTTACTACGATGTAAAGTATATTTTTATGCTGAATGTGTTATCAGTTTCAAATGGGATCAGCGAGCCTGAATTTCCTATATTTCATGAGGTAAAAGAGCTTTCTAGTGCATACAAAAATCAGAAAGACGAATCAGTTCAACAAATGATATTTCCACAAAAATATCTATCAAAAAAATCTGATGTGGCCAACACATGACTTTATCCATATTTGTAATATTTCTAAAAATTCCAAAAAAGCTTAAATGATAATAAATATTTTAAGGAACTGCGAGAAAAATTTAGACTTGACAAAGGACAGAAGTAAACTAAAACCATAGCCTTCTGATATTGGATATAGCCTTGAAGCTACAACAATTAAGAAAATAAAAAGGAGCATAAAGTGTTTACAATAGTCACTGGTAGGTAGAGTGGTTGTGGCAGCTAAAAAATTTAGTTTTCAAAATATCTCTTGAACGATGGGAAAATGTTTCGAACAAGGATTGTAGAAAATTAAATTTCCTATGACTTTTCTTTCAATACTGCTTTACATTCAATAAATATTAAAGCAAATATTAAATAAATTGAATATCTCCATAACAATGTGTTCTAAGAAAAAATGTTTCAAATAAAAGTTAAACAGAAAAATCTGATGTGGCCACCACATGCCTTTTTCCATATCTGTAATATTTCTAAAAATTCCAAATTGGTTACATAATAACAAATATTTTAAGAAACTGCGAGAATATTTTAGACATTACAAAGAACAGAAATAAACTCAAACCATAGCCTTCTGATATTTGATATATCCACAAGCTCCAAAAATTAAGAAAAGAAAAAGAAGCATTGCTAAGATGTAACTAACAATAAGCGTCAGTAGGTGGTGTGATGATGGCAGCTAAAAATATAATATATCTCTTAAACAATGCATTATATGGAAGAATGTTTCAAACAAACGTTGTAGATAATTAAATTTCCTACAACATTTATTCAGATATATTTTTACATTTATCAAATTATAAAGCAAATATTTCAAAATAACGAATAAGTGACAAGAGTAAACACCCACTTCTGGTTGACAGAATTTTACCAAAAACTAATCAGTTCTTGTGACTTTTATAAAAATTTTAAATTTAGCATTGACCCAATTAATAGTTTTTGAGTCAGAGCACCCACAAAAAAGCTATCACATACACTCACACACACAGACATCATGAAGAAAATGATCAAAATGTGTTCAGGGGATCTCAAAATGTGTATTTCCATTGAAATCTCAAAGTTGATTTTTTTCATGAATACAATACTTTCCCCTATACTACGTATATGGAGAAAGTAATAATATTATCCATGAAGTTTATAATAAACAACATTTACATTTATGAAGATTTAAAAGAGTTATTTGCCAAAAACCAAAACATCACTAGACTTTTGGTTGAGCGATTGTTGCCAAAACCTAATCAGCTCTTTATAATATAGTACTCGTGTTTTGGAACTGGGAATTCCCAGTTATTTACTCGATATTTCTAATTCTACATTCCCAGGGAAAGTTGTAATGATTCCTAGGAATTGTTTGTTTGAATTTTGTGCCATGTCAAGATTTTCCAGAATTGCCTTCATATAAGGTGACCAGATATTTTTTTCCAAAAGGGAGGACAGATCCCGTTTTTTTACAAAATGTAAAGACAAAGGGAGGGAAAAGAAAGGAGAAAGGAAGGACACATTTCATGACAGAAAAACTGTTTATATGCTATCTTTCATATTTTTTCAAACAAACTAAAGATTGTAAAAGAACATACATTACAATAGTCTCATGGCATGAAATTTTTTGTTTTAAAAAAATGCTGTAAGCTTTCAAGAAAAATAATAATTTTAGATACCATTTTTCACAGTGAAACACTAAAATTACATAATGACAAATCGTATTGAACGAATTTCAATTTCAGAAGTTCAAAGGTGAATTGCACAAATTTTAAACGTAAGTGTTCATTAATTATGTGTGTTTTACATATTCGAGAAAAATAAACCCCAACACGGAAAAGTTTAAACGAAGTTCAAAAGCAATTAAAATTGAAAATAATAGATTCAATCCTACAAATTGTTATTTGTTCTAAATTATATCCTGATTGCTTGAAAATTATTTTATATAAGCCAATATTTATTGAAAATATATTTATTCAAAATATATATTTACTGAAACATATCTTTTCTTTACAGGCTGAAATATGTAGTATGTTTTTAAAAATGAAGTGTTTTCATTCTAATAATGACATGATTGTTTTGTATTGAAATATTTGTCATTTCTTTAAATTTTTTTCAAAAAATCGTCATTTTTATTTAACATTTCTGAGAATCGCTCGCAGCTATAATCCATGTTAACTTTTATCATTATGATTAACGTCAATGTTTCCAAAGAAAGACTGCTCTTTACACAGTCCCACACATCATTAATTATCGAGAATACACGCTCTACACTTGCATTTGTCCCAGGTAAACATAAAGCTATTTCAACCAATATCTTTAAATTAATAAAAGGAAGATATTCAGTTTTTTTAAAACTGAAATATTTCCTCCCATCTTTTGTAGACTTCTATTTTATTTTCAAACCATTCTGAAAACTTATTAGCTGAGCAGTGCTCATTTAGTCTCCGAACCTCATCAAACAGTATTGTCATCAATCTTTATGAGACACTTGATTTGCAAATTTCACCGATTCTACCACTTTTTCCCACTCGATCGATTTTCTTAATAAAGTCCACTGAAAAAAATTTATTCCATCCAGAAATTTTGTCCATTTGATCAAATAATCAGGGCAATTTCTATAAAATAGTTGAACCTCGTCCGTGAATGCCCCTCTAACTGTTGGATTATTCTCTTCTAGTTTTTTCAATAAATTATCTGCATTTACTGGTAAACATTTCATATTTAATCTGGATTCCAATTGATCATTAAAACTGTGAAGAATTGACATTACTTCAGCTGCACATATTTTGTTCTTTTTAATTTGCTCTATATTCGACTGAAACAATGTTGCCTTACTATGCATGATATGCAGAGTAATTTCATCTAATGGATTTTCAAAAAAATCTTTTAGAAGTTTGGGACATTTATCTAAACTTAAAAAATGTAAGCTTAATGGTTCAAATAATTGAGTAACACGTTCAATGGCAGGTGTTAAAGCCAACCACCTGGTTTTTGAGTAACCTAATAATTTCTTATGCTCAACTGAAGCGACCTCACAAAATTTAGTTTGACTCTTTACTCTCACAGTGAAACGATGAAAATGTAAGTATATTTGTGGAAGGATTACTTCTATATCTATAGCCAGTTGACTTGAGAATACACAAATACACCAATTAAAAGAACGCGTGGCTTGAGTAAAAGGAAGGACAATAGCAGAGAAATGTTCAAAAAGGAGGACATGGAAGGACAAAAGGTTTAGGGAGGACAGCGATTGAAAAAGAAGGACTGTCCTTCCAAAAGGAGGACGTCTGGTCACCTTACTTCATAGTTGTTTTTTTAGATATTCCTCCAAATTTAAGCCCCAAATGTTAAGCTATCAAATTAGTTTTGAGTTTTTGATTTTATGTGTATTGTACCAACAGAATTTCTGAAAAATACTAAATATTTATTAACTGAGTTATTAGGAGTTTGAGATTAAGGATCAGGTTACATTTCTCGCTATTAATTCAATTGTAATGGAATGCTAATACAATGTCAAAATGGCTTCTTCTTGCGCCCGTGAACATCATTAGTAAGAAAAAGGTCCAAAAGTAACGGTTGCATGAATCTGAAACTAGGCGCTGAAGCGAACCCCTCTTACTCTTCTTCCTTCCCCCCTCCCCAAATAGACCAAATACCTACTCTAACCAAGTGAATTATATATAAACTAGGATGATGCCCTTTGAAATTCAAAGAAAAGGTTTTTTGTGAAATTTAGTGAATAGATGCGGTGCGAAGCTTCAATGGTACCCAATTACATGAAACCGGCAACAATGCAAATCACTAAGAATGCGTCAAATTCTCGCATTCAAAACTGATCTGGTGATATTCGACACGTATTAAAAAATCGATGGCAGGAAAACAAATGTTCGTTCTTTTAGGCGTTTGTTGTTTCATGTCTCAAACTCCTGCGATGATTCTAAGTGATTTTCATATATTAATGTTCTACATTCAAATGTATTCCTTCTCGCATATAATGCAACGAATATTGTTTACATTGGTTGCTATGAAAATCATTTCCCTCTCCTTCCTTCTCTCTTTCATATTAAAAGCATTCAAAGCATGCTTTCACCCATAAGGAATGAAATGACAATAGGATTTCGAGGTTTAACAATGTAATTGGTTTACAAGGCAACATTCCGGTTAACATGAGGAATTTCGAACTGTAGGCAGAAAAGATGAACAGAATAAGAAGTATTATGATTCTGTCTTTAAATCACCTTGAAAAAGAAGAAAAGCCTGCATGTGGAAAAGTCGATGTTTACGAATTATTTTATGGGAACTGGAAATGTCCTCCTTGGAGTCGAATCCAGAACTTTTTTAAAATATGTAAATCGATCATTCCTGCCAAATTTAAAAAATGTATCTCGATCCTTTATCGAGTTATTTGCATTTTATAGTGTGAGAGGAGTCACAAATGGACAGAAGAAAGCTCTTATAAATTTTAGATTGCTTTTAAACCTCTTTCATACATTTTCTACCCTCAATTTTAACTTTGATGGAATTGCAATAGTAGTTGGTCTATTGTTATCTCCACATTGTCAACATCGAGGAAAGATCGCTTGTGCAATGGGGGACTGTCAAATAATGAGAATTGCTGAAAATTTTATGAAGTTATGTTGTATGGCTATTGTTATTGGTAAATATAAAGTTTTTTCATTAAATTTTTAACAGATATTTATAAAAAAAAACCGATTTAAAACGAACGAGTTAATGTCGAACCCAATCACATCGGATTGGTAGCCGAAGTTTGCCGAGTGTTTAGTGACGTCAGTGCATGCCACAAGCATATTAGCCGAAGCTAGCTGATTCTAGCCGTGCCAGAAGCCATTGTTATGATATGGAAGTAATAGCCTGAAAGACATAATTCTGTCGTTTTCCTCTATATGCTGTCTTAGAAGAAATATTGGTTGAAGTATTGCACCTTCCTGCATTTATTCCAGATCTGATAATTTGCCCAATGTCGATTCGTACATATTTTTGCAGTACATTCGAAGTAGTAGGGATCAATATTCAGATGTTGAAATGCATGGAGTGAAGGTGGACAGGTTTGTATTACATTTAATTGATAAAACAAGTTCGATGTACTGCTTTTATTTTCAGTTATTGTAATCATAGGTACTGTTATTTCGACTGAAACATAGAAGATATCTAAAAGATAGATTGGCGTCTTAAAACAGCTTACTCATATTAAATTAATAAAACAACTCTAGTTTTAACTAATATTATAGAATATTTATTTATGTATTATTTCCCATACTGTCCTAGTATCTAGTAAGTAAAATATAGTCAGAGAAGTATAAGGCCGAGACTTCATGGAATTCCACAATAAAATAACATGAACAATACTAGATATTATTTTTTATTTATGTTAAACTCTTGCTAATTTCCACAAAATATATGAAGTAAAACACGACCAGTTTCGGTGAATAATCACCATCATCTGTCTTTACAGAATCATCAGGTCAAATATTGACAAATATTATACAAAATTAATGTGAATAAACTTAGTTTCCGTGTGTCTTGTCTATAGGAAATGTAGTGAAGGTTGTTGTTTTAAGTGCCTATCTGCCTTAATTATTACCTATACTTGTGAAAAGAAAAACTGTAGAAGAGTTTGTAAGAACTGCATATCTCTTTTGTTTATGTCGCGAATTTCATCGTTGCTTTTTTGGCTTTTTCTCCCTTTGAGGTCAATGAGGAAAGACTATGTTAGTAACACTGCTGGATTTGTTAAACTGAAGCGAGAAGGAAAAATTTGTATTGTTAAAGGCAAGATTTGCCCTGAACACAGAATAAGATAAAGAGGTTATAAAGTGAGTGTAGTTGTAGATGAAGAAGAAGATTTAGTCACGTCGGTGGAGTGTCATGGCTGCCCTTATTTAGCAAAACATGGTCCTTCAAAATACCGTGCTGTTGTGGATATTATGTGAACAAATTTATAAAAATATTTAAATTACAGAACTAACTTAATATGAAACATTTGTAAAAGTATTTGCTTAAAAACTTGGTACTTAAATATATGCATTGCAACAGAAATTATTTGCTTAATAAACCCATAGCTCAACGATTTCCGTAAGTTTGATATTACATATTTAGAATAGGTATATTACATTATGGAGGTTTTGTTAAAATATTTATGCTAATCTTTGAAACATAAAAATATAATTTACTCTTCCAACATCGTTCTCCAGAAATATATGCATCATGTCAATGTAATACCGACATGAGTCATAAACAAAAATACGAAGCAATAAAATTACGTACATATATATAACTAGTAATTACATTAAAATGATCTTTCTAGACAAATGCAGTTGTACGTTCCGATATATCAGACGCATATCTCCTGATGGCTTTCAGCCACAATATTCTCCACTTCTTATTTCTTCCCAAGGAGCTTGGTAGCATGAAGAACAATTTTCTCGGGGTTTTAATCGTTGTATTTAAGCAGTGAGGAACCAGACAATACTTATAACCCTTCTTAAGTTCCATATTCTCTATTTTAGCTACGATATCAGGAAAAGCAACAGGACGAAGTAGCAAAACCACATGCTTTCAGTACGGTCATAGGGTCATATGTTTAAACGATTGGCATGTGATGACGTCACATACTGCTTACTACTTGTTCTCCAACCAGGATGCCATTTTTGTGGGATATTTAACCTTTATCGTCCATGGGGTCCGTATATGGGCCATTTAATGTATTCGTCATTGGCCTGTTGGTCCGCCTGCGGACCAGCATTTCACTTGTCACTTTTGGCAGATGAATTTGTGTGATATTTTCGATCTTGCTAGTGACCTATCACAAAAAAACATTTCAATTTTACCATACATGAATTTCGGCTGCCGTTAAAAATTATTTAAATATAAACAATTAGAAAATATTATTTGACTTCTAGAAGTGCTACAACTTTAAAATTTGGCTAAATTGTGTAGCATTAGTACCCCATTATGGAGAAAGTGTATAAATTTTAAAATCGCAACATTTGGGGATTGTTTAAAACTATTATTTTTACATTTGGGGAAAACGGAAATCGCTGCGGAGGTGAAATCTTTAGAATTAAAAGAACATTTGTTATGATGAAATGTCTGTCTGAAAAATGAATGTTTTTTCAAGGTGATATGAAATGCTTGCAGTATGCAAGCACCAACTACTAGTACTCTCTATCCTCAGGTAATGTCCAACCCAGTTTGCCTTCCTCTCTCTAACTTACTCTACTCTCTTACTCTAACTTACTTACTAATGCTCAGAGGTGACTGACGTGTTTTACGGTCGCTCCGCACTTCTCAACTTACAATCTCCCCGCTGCGATGGCCCCGAAAAACAACCCCGCGAAGAAGGACTTGGAGACGGACAATAGTGATATCCGCTCAATGATTGAGACGGTGATGTCCTCTGTTTCATCATTTAAAGAAGAACTAAAGGTAGTGAAAGACCAAGAGGGCTCCAAAAAGAGGGAATCACTAATATCGCTTGAGGAACGGTTCGATGCCTTTCACCAAAAATTCTTGGCGATATGAAAATCATTTTGAGACGTCTAGATGATCTCAGCAGTCGGCAGGAGGACTTCGACAACCGACTTGATGCCCTTGAGCAATACTCAAGACGTACGTGCCTACTGATCCATGGCATCCAGGATTCCTCCTTTCTATGCGACGCTGATTTCGAGGGAATGAGGTCTCGAATCACGGAGCTGGTAAGAGAGGTTACGGACCTCCGTCGGAGGGTGGCAAGAGCGGAGTCGGCCCTTGTTCGTGTTGGGAGAACGCATCCATCCCCGAGAACTCACCGCGCCATGATGGCGACTCGGGTGCGCTCGAGTGCGAAAGTCGGTGGTGTGATCGAGGGTGTTTGTGGGACCTCTTCGGGGGCTGGGGTCGCTCCAATCCTGAAACCCAACGATTGGAGAGTGGTCTCCAACCGGGGGGATCGTGGGGTGGTCCTGCGAAGGCTGGGAGCTGGGAATGCCTCGGCAGACCCTCTTCCAGTTTGCAATCGGTTCGCGGCGTTGTCGGAGGACGACACTTCGGCCGATGCTCTCGCATCCGCTCCCGTCTCTTTGGCGGAGGCTGGATCTATGGGAAGTCGGGGTGGGAAGGGAGGGCTCCTAGTAATAGGTAGTTCTAATGTCCGGCGTGTTATGGCTCCCTTGCTAACTCGGGCCCGCCGGGAGGGAGTGGCTGAGCGGGTGTTCTCCAGGTGTATACCAGGAGGAACGGTCCCCCAAGTGACGAGGGCGGTACGGGAGTCGGTGGAGTCAACGGGTTGCTCTAGGCTGCGGATGGTGGTCCATGTTGGGACTAACGACGCCTCGAAGCGCGGGTCCGAGGAGATTCTAAGTTCTTTTGAGGACTTGGTCGCCGAGGTCACTCGTGTCCGAGAGGAGTCGGGTTCTGATGTGCGGCTCACCATTTGTAGTATTGTCCCGCGGATTGACTGTGGTTCGGAGGTTTGGAGCCGCGTGGCGGGGCTAAACCAAAGGCTATGGAATTTCTGTGTGGGCATGGGAGTCGACTTCGTTGATCTCCGGCCGGTTCTCGGATCGTGTAGGGTACCCCTAAACGTCCATTACACGACCGAGGCTTCACAGAGTGTAGCGTGTAGGATCTTCGACCATGGTAGGTCTTTTTTAGATTAGAGAGTAGGGTAGGGTGTAGGCGTATTAGGAGATTTCATAGGGGCATCGAGTGTAATACAGTTTCTGGTCGCGAAGTGAGAGACTCCACCTGCAAAAACCGTAATAGAGCAGTTAATGCTTCGGGCGATAACGAGAAATTAAATATTATAGTTTTAAACTGCCGCAGCATTCGTAGGAAGTCTGCCGAACTCGAACACGTAATTCGCACGTTGCATGCGGATGTAGTTATAGGTACGGAAAGTTGGCTCACTGAAGATATCGCTAGCCAAGAAATTTTTCCGAAAAGCTATAGAGTATACAGAAAAGACCGCGCCAATAGAATAGGTGGCGGAGTATTTTTGGCAATAAGTGAAAAGTACGATAGTTGTCAGATCCCTATTATCGATGAAACGACCGAGAGCGTGTGGTGCCGCCTAGGTAAGGATAATTCGAAAAAGATATATTTATGCTCATTTTACAGACCACCTAATGCCAAAGTTGATTATATTTTAAGTTTAGAGAGGCAATTAGCCGAGCTTAGATCTATTATGAACGACGGTTACGTGATAATTGGAGGCGATTTTAACTTACCGTCAATCGATTGGGAAAACCTATGTTTCGTTACGGGAGGTAAAGAACGCGAATCGTGTGAAGCCTTAATGGACACGTTTCATGAATATTCCTTAATCCAGATGGTACAAAAAGCCACGCGTTCGGGCAATGTTCTCGACTTGCTTGCTTCTAACATCCCGCATAGGATAACTAAGGTATCCACAGAGACCATCGAGCTGTGTATGCGGAGTGCGAATTAAAGCTCAAAAGACATCCTAAGCCTCTTCGGAATGTATACGCTTTCGCCAAGGCCGACTTTAAAAGTTTCAGCTTACATCTCAAAAGTACCTTTGTCAGTTATCGTGAAAAGACAGAACGATTAGGTATGGAGCCATCATGGTTATTATTTAAGGATATACTAGGAAGAGGTATCAATAGATTTATCCCCAGTAATTTAAAATCTGATAAGAAAGAACCTCGTTGGTTTAATAAGGAAGTCAGGATTGCCTTAAGACGACAGAGGCGTAGCCACGCAAAATTGAAAAACATACCTACCACGGCTTCCGATGAGTATCGCACAGCTATAGTCCATGAGTATAACAGTGCCCGCGTACTAGCGAGAAAAACCATGCTTAACGCATTTAACACCTTCCGGAATGAGGTATTAAATACAAAATTGAAGGAGGATCCAAAAGCGTTCTGGTCCTACGTAAGAGAAGTCAAGGGAGTGGGTCCTTCAATACCCTCCCTGCGATGTGATTCCGGAGACATCCTTCACGATGGGGAGGATAAAGCTAATCTACTAAACGTTTACTTCGCGAAGGCGTTCACGGCAGGTGGAAATATACTTAAAGATAATCTTATTCCCGATGGATGTACTCGGATGGATAATATTAAAATCTCTGAGGCAGGAATAGCGAAGCAACTGAGTGCGATAAAGCCCAACAAAAATCCTGGACCAGAAGGAATTCCCGCGCGTGTATTAAAAGAACTAGCAGAAGATATAGCTCCCTTCCTTCGGATAGTTTTCGAGAAATCTCTTACCCTCTGTGAGGTTCCTGATGATTGGAAACTAGCACACGTCACACCCATTCATAAGGGAGGTGACAAAGAAAACCCCGAAAATTATAGGCCGATTTCTCTAACATCATTATCATGTAAGATTTTGGAGCACATTATTGTTAGCAACACAATGCGTTATCTGGAGAGTAGATCGCTCTTAGTCAGCTGTCAACATGGCTTCAGAAAAGGTAGATCCTGTGACACCCAACTCGGTCTGTTTGTGAATGATGTTTTATCATGCGGCGAAAATAATAAGCAGGTCGATGCAGTGTTCCTTGATTTTAGAAAAGCTTTTGACAAGGTTCCCCACCGTAAGTTGTTATTAAAATTGGGAAATCTTGGCGTTAATGTTAAAGTCATTAACTGGGTTCGCGCTTTCCTTAGGAATAGAAAACAAAAAGAAGTCATCGATGGTAAGTCCTCGAGTGTGGCAGATGTAGTCTCTGGAGTGCCGCAGGGTAGTGTGATCGGACCTATGCTTTTCTTGCTTTATATAAACGACATCAGCTCAGTTGTAAAAAGTAATATCAGGCTTTTTCGGATGACACCGTAGTCTATAGAGAAATTAGTGGTCCTAGCGACCATCGTCAGCTTCAGGATGATCTGGATGCGTTATCTGTTTGGTGCAAGGAATGGCAGCTAGAAATCAATCAGAAAAAGAGTAACGTTCTAAACTTTTGGAAATCAAGAAGCCCATCATCCGTGTTTACCTACTCAATAGATGGTGAGAGCATTCCTGTTTCGGAATCCGTGAAATACCTCGGGGTAACCTTGAATCGTGACCTGTCTTGGGACACCCCCATAAGACGAGTGATTGGTGCGGCAAATAAGAAGTTGGCTTTTGTGCGTAGGATAGTCAGGAAAAGCACGGAAAAGGTGAGAGAATCCTGTTATTTATCGTTGGTTAGACCTCAAATGGAATACGCAGCAGCGGTTTGGGATCCATATCAGAGGGGACTCATAAAGGATTTAGAAAAAATACAGCGGCGAGCAGCTAGATTCGTGAAAAAGAATTACGATAAAAAACAGAGCGTTACGTTACTCATTGATGAGTTGAGTTGGCCATCGTTGAAAGATCGTAGATTACAGGCGAGACTTAAACTTCTAGATAAATATAGGTCGGAGATATTCGTAAATGAAATGAAGGATATTATTCGACAACCAACGTATATCGGACGGAGGGATAATGACGACAAGATTCGCGAAATAGATAGTAGGACGGAGAGGTATAAGGAGTCCTTTTTCCCTATGACAATATGTGACCACAATAGATAACTGTGAATAATAATTAGTTAGGAACTTGGTGCGCGGCACCCCCTGCCATCCACCGTCAAGGTGACTTGCAGGGTAATATGTAGATGTAGATGTAAAATAGGACACCTCTCCGATATAGAAGAAACTCTATCCAAACACATTCAAGACTTTCAACATTTAATAATCACTGGTGATTTTAATGCTAATTTACTCGTACCCAACCATGAAAGTAACTTTCTGTTACAGTCTTTCGAGTCCCTAGGGCTAAACGTCTTGCCACTCCAGCCAACGAATCATACGGTAACCTCCGCCACATGGATTGATCTTACGATTACGGCAAATCCCGAGAAAATAATTAAATACGGACAATTAGCAGCTCCCGGTATCTCTTCGCACGATATGATTTACATTGCTTACTCCCAACGTTGTCAAAAACTTAAGCAGAAATTCATAACGGTTCGCGACTATAAATCTATTAATGAATCACTATTAACATCAGAGGCGGCGCTCCTACCCTGGCATTTAATCGAGCACCTAGAAGACATAGACGATAAAGTTCAGACTTTTAATTTATATATGTCTCAGCTACTTGAAAAGTTTGCCCCTCCCAGAATCATTCGGGTCTCAAAGCCACATGCTGCATGGCTAACCCCAGAAATAAAATCGATTATGTCCCGCCGTGACAGCATTTATCGTGATTTTAAGAAATCTAAGGATCCTGATTTACTATCGCGGTATAAATCATTGCGAAATAAAACAAAACAACTTATACGCAACGCTAAAATTAAATATGTACACGATTCAACCAACTCTGCACGAACACAGTCCTCGATATGGAAAAAATTACGGAACTTGTGTGTTGGTAAAAATAAAGATATGCAACTTCCACCAAACCTGTCCCTTGACGAGCTTAACGCTCATTTCACTAAACCTCCCACGACCATAGATGTAGGCCTAAAATCTGAAACTATTGAACGTATCCGTAGCCTCAAACCCAATCACACCTCAAATACAATCTTTGAATTTACACCACTCACACAACCACAGGTAGCTAAATCACTTCGTGCAATTAAGTCAACTGCAATAGGAGATGACGGCGTATCTATAATACTAATAAATAAATTAATTCCTATCATTCTCCCCATTATCACTCATATCTTTAACTGGTCTATTCTTCAATCTAAATACCCTACTTCATGGAAATCAGCTCTTGTCCGTCCTATCCCCAAGAAAAACAATTCTCACGAAAACGCTGATTTCAGACCAATTAGTCTCTTGCCTGTTCTCTCCAAGGCGTTTGAAAGACTTGCACATGAGCAAATAACTCATTTCCTTTCAAAAAACAATCTCATTGACCCGTTCCAATCTGGTTTTCGTAAATCGCATAGCACAGCTACCGCACTATTGAAAGTAACGGACGACGTCCGCAAAGCAATGGATCAGAGAAAAATCACCATTCTAACTCGATTGGATTTCAGTAAAGCCTTCGACTCCATCGACAAAGACATCCTACTATGCAAACTTGAACTTTTGCACTTCTCACTCGCTTCTCGAAACTGGTTTCGCACATATCTAAATGGCCGCTCTCAAAAGGTTATTACTCATGATTTATCATCTCGTCCCTTAAATGTAAATAGAGGCGTTCCGCAAGGTTCTATTCTTGGCCCCCTGCTATTCTCTCTGTACATTAATGATATCTCAAATGCCCTCACTCACTGTAATTATCACCTATATGCCGACGATCTCCAAATCTACTATCACTCGCGCGTACCTGAATTTCCCGATGCTGTCGCTAAAATCAACTCTGATCTAGCTTCTCTCTCTCTTTGGAGCTCAAATAACTTTCTGAAGATCAACCCCGCAAAAAGTCAATCTATTATTATCGGTTACCCCAAATTATTGGCTTCCATAGATCATAGCGAATCTCCTCTTCTATCGCTTGAGGGGTCCACATTGCATTTTAAAAAATCAGTAGTCAACCTCGGTGTCATAGTAGATGAAACTCTATCTTGGGCTCCTAATACCAATAAAATCTGTAGTACCATCAACTCCTCCTTGCACTCTCTCAAAAAACTCAAAAACTTATTACCTAATTCCTTACGTAAACTCTTAGTGACCACACTCCTATTTCCTCACTTTGACTATTGTGATGTTGTTTATAATGATCTCTCCTGTGAATTGGCATTAAAACTTCAACGGACACAAAACTCCTGCATGAGATTCATCGGTGACCTTAAAAAGAGTGACCACATTAGCGAACATTACAATAATCTTTCATGGCTCAAACTTGACGCTCGAAAATCCTTACTTATAACAAACCTGACTACCTCTCTTCCCTCTTCAATGAAATCAATACAGTACACAAGCGGGATACTAGAGGCAAGAATAACCTCCTTATTCCTCATTACAGGACGAATATCTACAATAAATCCTTTCAAGTCTCCGGTTGCCGACTCTGGAATAACTTAGATGAGAATTTTAAAACATCTCCCTCTTTAAACTCATTCAAACGTACCTGTGTCACTCACTTTCTAAAACAACAAAGTAATCCTTGAACTCTCCCACTGTACATACTCCTTCCTATTTAATGTTGTAGTTTTGTATTACCATATGTACACTATCTAGGGTTTTCGCAGATTTTTCTCACCCCCCTTCTTAGTGGGTGTTTTCCTGCGTGGGTTTTGCTAGGGAGGACATGTCTGTTTTTACCTAGATTTTCCCCACAAACACAAATCTGTATTCAATTTTATCTTTTTAATTAGTATGATTTAGGTACATAATGTTTATATAATGTATTTTGTTATACCTTATTTTATTCATTTTATTGTATTTATTATATTGACGAAGGGTTAAATGTAAGAATGGACCTTCTGGTCTAAATTTCGCCCGAATAAAGACGATTATCTATCTATCTATCTAATAGTCTGTATAATCATTCGCCTCTCTCCTACTCTTCGTAACACTTCATCGTTTTTCATCATATCTTTCCATTTTATCTTCACCATTCTCCTCCAAGTACATATTTCAAAGCTTTCCAAGTATTTTCCTTAGCATCCATGTTTCTGCCCTGTACAAATATATACTCCATACATAGCATTTTATGAACTTCTTGCAGATATCCTCCCTTATATTCCCCGTAAGTAGGTGTTTCTTTCTTCTGAAAGCCACTTTTGCTTTTCCTATTCTAGTCCTGATCCCATCCGTACATTTTGATTCTCTTGTTATGCTGCTTCCAAGGTATTTATAGTCTGAAACTTGTTCTAGAGGCTTTTCTTCAATACTTATGTTCAGATTCTCTTCTTTGCCTGATATTCGAATGACCTTGGATTTTTCTGTATTTATTTCCATACCATATTTTCTACCTGATATCACTAGTCTATTTATCTTTTTCTGGAGTTCCTCTTCCTTTATTGCTACAAGTACTTGATCATCCGCATATTTTACTGTTATTATAATCCTTCCTCTAATTTTGAAATCTCCTGTGCCTTCTAATGCTTCTTTCTCCATATATATTGAATAGGGTCGGCGATAGGCAGCAGCTCTGTCTTACTCCTCTACTTATATTTGCTCCAAAGGTGTCCACATTCTCCAACCTGACCTTTACGACTTAATTCACATATAGATTCCTCTCTCCCTCCCTTCCTCTCTTCCCCTTCTTTCCTTCCCTCTCTCTGCCAACCTTTTCTCCCATGGAGAATTTCTTGATACATATGCCTCAATAACGTAATTCTTTTTGTTCACTCTTTGGAATCCTTGCCTTAACATTCGTATTTTCATAATAGCGGGAATTACAGAAGTTTTCGCTTTGAAAGCGTTGATTGGCCAACTTCGTCCCTTCCCTAAGTCACAAATATGCAAATATTGATATGTAGTGGTGCCACCTATCGTTATTTTAGAGAAAATGTCACTATGACATAAGAAATTATCTGCGTTAACCATCAATCCATAGTGAGACGTAGGGCCATAGGCAATTCTGATCAGACTCCAGTTTGCACAGCTGTTGATTGTATATAATGCAATCACATTATAAAAGTATTGCTTATGTAAATCAAACTGAGGTGTTTCAACTATCTACAGAATGTATTCCTTGATGTGATATTCAGAGGCATAAATATCAGAAGTAACAAAAATACGAGTAAAATAAACTATGAAAAGAATGGAAATCTGGGGATAATTAGTTTTTTATACAGGCACGATTCAAGTAGCCATTGTCAATGGCATCTGAATGATACTAATGGAATTTAAATAACATTCATAAATCAAAATTTTCGAATTTAGTCCAGTAACACTTGATACATAGTTAAACTACGCCTGCAACTATAACATGCAATATGTGATGTCACCGTTTTATTGTAAATTGATAGCTGTAACTAAATTGCTCGTACATATTAAAACTCATTCTTTATAATATTACAAGATGATCCAAACAACTTATGATGCCTACTTTCCCAAATTTCATAATTTAGTGCTGTAAAATACTATAGGTATGCCTCAAACATAAGAACATGCGCAGATTTCAGCCACGCACGGAGAAGTTCCTTCAGTCATCTTGAATTCCCCCACCCCACTACTAGCCCATCCTTCTCCTTAGGTTGTCAGTTCTCACTATTTACAGTTGCTGCCTAGACGAAGTTTTGCAACTATTTGGCAACAGTGTAGTTAGAAAAGGACCGAGACAGTGATAGCCCATGCTGTAAGGAAGGGCAAGAGGGGAGGGTTCCAAGTGGAGTGAGGGATTATGCCACACACACTGTACATCCAAAATGTTCTTTTGATCACAGTAGACCTATACAAATACATTCAAACAAAATATTCAATTGATCATGCATATTTGCACGGCAAAAATAACGCATGTACGCATTAAAATATATCAAATCTGAGTCCAACAATAGTTGTTGCTATGGCAACACTCTCGTAATGAGTGATAAAAACTGCAAAATTACCAGAATTTTTGTGAAATTCCAAGAAATATAATCGATAAGCAAAATTCTACAATAAAAATTACAATCTTCACTCCTTTCCTCAGAGAATAATACAAAATTCGCTCTGATATTACAAATCTAAGATATTTTCATATGTAAAGAAAATCACCCTGCACGATGGATTTCAGATTTCCCATATAAATCAAATGGGAAGGATAGTTCCTGGAATTAAAACTGGGACTTCAATCTTCATAAAAAAAACTATACTTAGGAGCTCGGCCCATGTAGCAAAAGATTTCCACCAAGTTTCATGAAAATCGGTCTATTGGTTCAAAAGTTAATAGGACAGACAGACAGGCAGACAGACACAACAACAAAACTATAAGCCTATTTCCATTCTGGAAAGTAGGCTAAAAAGTGAGGTTTGTAATGGGGTTCAAACTATTTTCCAAAACTGAGGCTTCAGAAATAGGGGGGAGGGGGGACTATATTCGGACTAATACGGTATATCCCTTCCTTCCTTCCTACCTCCCTCCCCACATCCCCCCTCTCTCTTACTCTACATCTATATAGTTGTTTAGATAAGCAAAAGAATCCAAAATCCCAGTCCCATTAGGATTACATAATTTTGCAAAAACTTCTACAATAATTTAAGGTAATCGTATATATTACACGTATGCGAGTTGAGACAACAATTGGTTCTCCAAGTTTAACAATGACATTGTTGGCAAGGCAACATTCTGTTTAAAAGCCGATATTTTCCCAAAATATGTAATTTAAATGTTTAATATGAGAGATTTTGAACGGTAGGCAGAAAAAGTATTCATCTTTTTCTATTCGTGAATAAGATACTTCATTAATTTTCCTAAAACATAGTTTAAATTCGAAGACTGTACCTCAATTTTTTCTAATTTTAATTTCCAAAATAATAAAAGCCTTCACTTTAAAAAGTCAATTTTTACATGTTATCTTACTGTAAATGGAAATCGCTCCCCTGTAGTCGAACCAGGGTATTTTTTCGTCATTTAATATTTATATCTGAATCAAACATTCCCTCAAAATTTCAACCTTCCACCTAATCGGGAAGTTTGTTTAAAAGCGTTAAAAATTTCCATTGATGACAACAGCATTATACACAAACCCAACCATCTACACTTTTATTATAATTACTAGCGTACCTTGGGTGGTAGAATGCTTAAAATAAGAAGACCCGTGTATCGGCTTTTGATTGAATGGGCCTTAGTTTTGGCAGAATCTATTTTTCTTTTCGCAAGATTAACTGATGCTGGATAAAATGCAATAATAGGGAGGCAATGTCGAGTAGATGGGTTGGCTGCGTGGTTGCCATGCTTATGAATATTTTGTCCCGGGTTCAAATCTCATGTCATACATAGTTTTTTTTTGTTTTAATCCACTTTATTATTTTTAATTTATTGTATTATTATTTATTTATTAACTTCATTATATTATTATTTATTTACTTAATTAAAATCGATGCACAGAAGCATATTGGTGGTTATTTCGATGTGAATTGAAGTCCAAAAGAACATAACTGTTAGATTTGTGCTATTTGTCACTTGAAGGGGAAGTGTGCGTACATGTTTTTGGATGATAACTGTTATAAAAACAAGAAAAGCATTCATAAGGCTTCACAACTGTTTAAAAAGAATTTAATCAATTCTGTTTACCAGATTTGGAGGACGTAACTACTATGTTTAGGAACTCCTCCAACTGCCTCACGGTTCTGCTCACTCGAAGCCCAAATGTACATCCAGGTTCTTGCATACAAAGAAACACTTTAGGTATCAAATTTCCTGAGGCAGTGATCGCATACTGTGCCCTGTATGTATGTGTGATTTTGTTCCTGTTTCCGATATATCTCTGGACAGCCTTTTCACCTTGATGAGTCATGGTTCGCTTCACGTCAACTCTGTATTCACATCCAGTTTGGTCGTTATTAATGGTGTAGTCTAGGTCATAGTTGGGTATTATGTGCAATGTTTGTTTTCGGAAAATCTCAGCAGCCTTTAAAGTTTCTTCCAAAGACATTACATCTTTTTGAAAAACGTATTTTGTAACTTTTCGCTGTAGAATTCGGAATTATTTCTTGAATTTTATTAGCCATGCTCTAGATGTAGTGAAGGTGAACCCCAGCGATGTAAGTTGATAGGCTGCAGCTAACACCTACTGGATGTAATTGGTACTTCCTTTCCCTTGCTTTGCAAAATATGTCATATGTACAGTTTTTAAACATGTAATGTTTGTCCAAGCACGTTCCTCCTTTTGCATTATCTTAACTCCACTGTGATACTTGTTCTTTGTGTTTCAACAGCTGTGATCCTCGTTCCTGTAGCGTTAGATTTACAATTCACATCAAAATATCTCCCAATAAACTCTTATGCATCGATTTTAATGAATTAAATAAATAATAATATAATAAATAAATAATAATACAATAAATTAAAAATAATAGAGTGGATTAAAATGAAAAAAATCTAGATATGATGTGGGATTTGAACCCAGGACAAAACATTCCACACCCAGTATGCTAACCAACCATCCAACCAACATGCTCAACATTGTCAGTCTATTATTGAATTTTATCTAGCCACAGTTAATCTTGTGAAAAGAAAAAAAAAGAGATTCTGCCGAAAATAAGGTCCATTCAATCAAAAGTCGATATACGGGTCTTCTTATTTTAAATATTCTATCACCCAAAAAAGTTTCGTCGAAATCAACGACCCAAGGCAAGTAGTCTCTCCTTGTAAGTAATTATTAGTAGAGAGGCCAAATGATTATCCAAATATTTGCAGAAAATAAGAGGAAAATCGAAATAATAAGATATAATGCATGAAGTAGTAGTTGAAATTTACTTAAAATATTTGAGCAAATTATAAGTTATTTAAAACGTATAGAATTTAACTTAATAAATGAATTATTTTACTCTTATTAACTCATAAAAAAAAGTATAAAATGTGAATGAACTGTCAATTTACCATCAAAGGAAAATTGTGTAGAAACTTACTTATTATTAACTAAATACTTTCATGAACTGCAATGAGTTTTAACTATATTTTAAGATCACACTTCTCTTTTAACTACCGTATCTGCCCGAATATAAGCTGACCCCGAATTTAAGCCAACACTCCAAAAATTTCCACCATTTTTTGGCGAAAATGTAAATTTAGAAAATTTAATGCTGAAGTGTGCCGGGCATGCATGCACAGCCTAGAATACATTATTAGAGATCAAAGAAAAGAGTGGGAAATGGTTTACTTGCTGACATTTGAAATATTACTCTAATTAATAATTTTGTGTTGTTGAATAATGTTCCACATTCAGTTATGATAATTTCCTTCATCTTCATTTTCACACAAGGTCAAATAAAGCAATAGTGACCTCGTAAATATAATTTTTAATCCGTCTATTTCCAAGGAAATTAGCATTTACATTGCCTTAAGAAATTGCATTTTATATTTATACATGTTCATATCGATATATCATATATGGTATACCATATATAACTTCACACAAGTTTTACCGTAATTCAAACAGTTGAGCATCAAAAGCCATCATCACATTTTGTATAATTGTCTGCATAGTCAATGTACGTAATTTTAATAGATTCCTTGAATGAGGTTTTAACATGTATATAAACATTACATTGGCAATAGCAATAACTACAATAGCCAAATAAAACTGGAACTTCTTTTAATGGATAATGAAAAATAATACAAATCGCTAACTATTCTTAATGATACATATGCATAGCCGTGAGAAACGACAGAAAATATCCAATAGCATTTAGAAACAAAACAACAGGTATAACGGTAACAAAACACAGGTACTGCTAAATTCAATATTCTAGCTTTATTATTTATTCATTAATATTCATCGTAGGTCAAATATTTACTTTATGAAAAATATAGTACTATCATTTGAATGCGACGGCAATGAAAGACGTGCTGGCATTTATGGGTGACTACGAAACTTAACCCTAACCCTAAATTTTTTCTGGAACTTACATTTAAGCCGAGGGATGATTTTTTCATGATAGATTTTGACAAAAAACGTCGGCTTATATTCGGGCAGACACGGTTTATTAGTTTTGAAAATTTCCAGAAAAATCACTTTAGTTAAAGAAATTTCAATAAAAAAATGTTATTTTTTCAATCCTATTTGAAATTCGGTTAGAAATATTTGCTGTATTATCAGTTAAAGAAATCCATTGAAGATAAAAATTTTTATAATCAACTATAATTTATTATTGTTATTTGTGTACTGCAGTTTCTTTTAATCCTATAAAAATGCCACATCCTTTTCCTCTTTCTCAGTTTCTGCTCATTCCCATTCTCTTTTCCTTCCTCCCTCTAATTATTTAATAGATTCAGTAAATAAATTATACCCATGAATAAAAGTCTGACCCATATAAAAGCAATAAATTGGTGCATTGCAGGAGATTAAAGCAAAAAAGTTTGCATTTATTGCATTACTGAAAGAATTAAACATAGTTAATGGTAATAAAAGAAATTGTCACAAAAAGTGTTTAATACATAAAGTTTCATCACAATGTGCACAACGAATGAAGCAATAATTCTCACACATTACACATAGCACTCCAACTTTCCTTGATGAAATCCTATTTTTATTTTAGAAGGAAAGCAACCATTTTTTACTTGCTTTAAAGTTGAATTGAATTTGTTTTGCTGCCTCGGTTTCCCAAGATTGAATATTTATGTCATGCACTGGAACATTGAGTGAACTGGCATTTGCAAATTTTGCAATACAATAACTTTCTATAAGTTTCATTCTATCAAACTTACTACCTTTAGTGATGACACGGTGCTCAAGTTTATAAATAATTTTACTGTCATATTTTGATAGTTTCCTAAATCTAGTTGTCATTGATGGCCAACTACGACGTTCACCACGTGGTAATTTACTATATTCAACAATAGCTTGAGCTTCCTGGAAAGAAAAACCTGGATTTGAGGTGTGACGTTCATCTTCTTCATATAATTGTCCTTCAGAGTCAATGTAACTTTCACTGCTATTTTCTATTTCTTTCTGTATTACTCTCATTTTCATTTCCGCTCTCCTTTTTGCCTTCTTTTTGTCTCCATTCTTTTCATTCACATCAATAACATCTATTGAGATATAATCTTCCTGTACACCATTCACTAATAACACATGAAAATAGTTATATAAAAGTTTTGTTATTATTTTTATCTTCATTATCATTTTCTTCGGTTAATATGTAAGATGAAAATTGCTCATCCACGATTAAATTAAAATGCTTCACAATATTTTTAATATTTACCATTTTTGAATTCACTTTTAGGTTTACAACAGTAACTATAAAAATATTGATAATGATAAAAACAACAGTATTTGTTGTTATTAATAATAACAATAATATTTACTGCTATCGATACAATCAAAAAGTATATTGTTGTAGTTGATTGAAGTGCTATGTGTAATGTGTGAAAATTATTGATTCATTCGTTGTGCACATTGTGATGAAATTTTATGTATTAACCACTTTTTAGTGATTTATTTTTCAACATAGTCCCCTCCTCTTGCAATGCACGTTTGCCATCATGAAGTCAACGCATGGATTCCATTGGAGAAGAACTTTTTTGGTTGCTTGCTCAGCCAATCATGCACCGCATTTTTAAGATCACAGTCGGAATGAAAGTGTTTCCCTCGTAATGCCTATTTTAGTGGGCCACTCGGAGCCAAGTCTGGGGAATAAGGGGGATGGGGTATCACTTCAAAATCCAGAATGAATGGTTTCAAGAGTTGCACAGGCACTATGAGGATGGGCATTGCCTTGTATGTTTATTTTTCTATAAAATAGTCCAGGTCCGAAGATCATAGGTCAATTACTTCTAATTTAATATTGCGAAAGAAAATATCTTGCAAGTGAAAAAAAGGTATTTTTAAGTGTTCTCTTATGTGAATTTCTATAGAGCATTCTGGCAGACAGATGGACCAATGGATGGACGGACAGAATAAGGATATTATATATATATATAATAAAGCTCCTATAAATGCTATGGTCCTTTATGTTGGTCCCAATATTTTTCTCACTTGCCTCATTCGTACTTAACTCTCTGTTCAATGAGAGTCATTCCACTCTCATTAAAGATAAATTTGTTGATATTTATACATTTATTACCTTTGTTTCTATTTCACTCGTTCACTTTTACTATGTTTTTTTTACATTGGTTTGCTGCAATTCCAAAGTCTTATACAGTGAAGCTAAAATCAGAAATTTTAAACTTTTTATGTTTACTATTGAGGGTTGGCTTGCTTTGGATGGGTTTTTGCTATGGATTGGGTTAGATTAGGTTCATGACAACTTTAACTTTCGCGATCGTTAGTCATTTGTTATTCTGATGTTATTTTGCTTTTGGAATCTATGGTAGTTACTGGTCTGAAGCTGCGGCAGCGCTGCTGAATCATAATAACACTCGTATTCCATTTTGTTTACTTTTGCATTGGCCAATCATCATCAAAGACCTTTGTAATCATGAAGAATTTTAGGAACATGTCAAGGTAATACAGGTGATCCCCGCACTAATGCGGAATCACTGTGCGAGGATTCACACTAACGAGGTTGAAGTACATGGGGCATGGATCACACTCTATGTGGCCCAAGGTTCGCAGTAGTGCAGTATATCTGAAACAGTAATGTTATCTTTATTGGAATAAAATTCCTGACAGGGCATTTTAATTCAAGGAAGAACGAGTTGCTCCGGGATTCAAAGTCTCGAAGGACAGAATCACTCTCCTCTTTTATAGTAACGCTTCTGGTGATTATAAATGCAAGCCGTTTTTAATCTATCATTCAACAAACATTTCTTCATAAATGTTTTGGTAAGTCCTTGTCATTTAAAATTCTCGCTTCATTGTTGTTCTTCTTAGAATGCAGTTTTATTTTAGATTCAGGTAGGAACGCATTTCGATTCCTTAATTGATGCACGTTCCTAACTAAATTTTGAAATTTTCGATAATTGCATTTTGATATTTTAGTTTTTCTATTTTGTTTTTTTTATGTTTTAATATAGGGGTGGTCATACCCTTTTACATCTTGGGGTGCAAACTCGCTGTCACTTTGGTGGATCTTAATGAATGTGTAAATGCTTCCTAGATGAGAGATTACGTGGGAGAGAGCCTTGCCATTAATTTTTTATAATAACCCATTCTAGTAAAAATTATCAGAAACAAAAACTACTTCCAAGTATTTTATGTAGTTTTTAGTTTGAATATGTTTTAAAATATAACATGAAATTCTTAATCTTTTTGTAAAAATAAACACTACAATTTATATCAGAGATTTTGGTTTTAATGTCTACCATAAAAGGTTTCAGAACCTAAACCCATTTTTACCATAACAATGGTACCCAGCCAAACACGGAATCACTGTGTGCAAGACCAATGGCTGGAACATAACCCCCATGCTTGGCAATGGTCACCTGTACACTATATTGATATTTTACCAAGTATATACCAGAAATATCTATGATATTTTGTACATCTCATTTATTTTATAATATGTTTTTTCATAGTATATGTTATTAGAAAATTGTGATTTTCCATCATAAAGAATTAGTTTTTTGAAGCTGTTGTATATCAATAAGTTCATAATAAATAATTATCATATTCTAGCGTGACCAGACATCACGTTTTTAGTGGGGTCATCCCATTTTTTAAAGAGATCATCCCATTTTTTAGTTAAGTGTCCCGTTGTCCTGATAAAGTTAAAATGGGATGCCCATTGTCTCGTTTTTCTGGGTGTGCCATTTAATATACAAAGTTATATGAAAATTAATCCCACGCATATCATGAAAGTTATAGACGAAGACAAACTTTTCAATGAATACCACCATGTTACAAATATCAGTAAAAGCAAAATTGCTGAATTGAACAATGGTTTGTGCAAGGTGAAATAATTTCTTTAAATACATTCAAATGATTTTGGAATTTGCTTTAGCTATTCCCGGCACAAGTTCAGCAATAGAAAGTGTTTTCTATCACAAAAGCTCTGTGGACAGACAAAAAGAACAGTTTCCTCATTGGTTAAGATCAAAGCAGTAATAGTGACATAAGTTAATTTTTGGGAACTTTCGTGCAACAACTTTTACAATTTGCTTTCAAACAATCCTAAATTCAGTGACGTAGTGAGGGGGGAGCAAAGGGGGCAGTTGCCCCCGGGTGCAGGGCTGAAGAGGTGCAACCTCATGGATCGAAAATTAACGTTTCTGATTATAAACGCTAATACTATTATAATATATGCTGAATTAAAATGCTAGTATGGTATGTTTGGGGTTCCATCACATTCCCCACATTACATTTGTTTGGAAAATTGTACAGGGAGCAAAGGGAGGACAGCGCATCTCTGTGACTTGACCCCGGGTGAAGGAGAACCTAGCTATGCCACTGTCCAAATTACTGCTAAAAAATCTCGCTGAACTGAAGAAATTATACTGAGCCTGGATACAGACCCCTAGACTTGGAGTCTCCAAGTCAAAATGACACTGTTGGCAAACATACTTGCATCTGTAGTTGGTAATAATTGAATGTATGAAATTTGACCAAGTAAATTTATTTCTTGCAACTCCACACATCATTACCTAAATATTTTTTTAATTAGTCAATGTTTTTCCTGTCTACAGAATTGTTTTAATTCTTTCAAATGATATATTGATTGAAATAAAGCAAACTTCCATTTTAAAAATCCTGTGAAATTTTTTCTCGTTTTGTCCAGTTTTTTTTGTTGTAAATTTCGGGAAATGTCCGGTTTTCGCCTTTTTGAAATATGGTCACCCTATCATATACCATATTTACTTGTTTAATATCCGCATATGTGTAATGCCTGCACCCCCATTTTTAGAGGTAAAAATCTGGAAAAACTAATTCGTGTAATCCAAAATTTTGATATTTTATAGGTTAAATATTTTTAAAAATTTTATTTGCAAAATTCGTTTACACTTTTATATGCTCAACATAGTTAAGCCTGATTTCGTGGAAATCCATAATTGAAAAGAAAGAACTAAGTGTTCTCCATTATAATAATACAACTTGCCAAGTTTTAATTTTCTACTTTTTGTTATTTTCTACGCACATCTGTTTTCATTTTGATAATGCATTATTAGGATATAAAATATAGAATTAAGGTATCCATTAGGTTTCTCTTATAGAGAACATTATATTTTTTCGTTTCTATTGCGTCATTTAATGAGGAGGTTCTCTTTTCTTCTCTTTATAGCTATTAACGAAAATGTAATTTTAGCGATTTAATTACAACATAAAAATTGGCCAAAGAGTCTAAACAATAGAAAAATACTTAAGATAAAACCAACTCACTTATAGCTTTCTCTAATTAAATAATAATTACTTGGAAAAATTTCACCATACAATTCAAAATGCTCGTAATGGTTTAAGATTAGTGTTGCATCGAAGTTAAACATTTTTAGAAGTTTTACTTTAAACCCAAACAACAATGGATAAGAAAAAGAAATTCTCCGGTTTTCAAAATAGGAAGAGAAAAGCTGAGAAAGAATTGGAAATAGAAAAACAAAAAGGCGGATTAAATAATTATTTTAAAGCTGTGGGTGAAACTGCTGCTTTTCGACTGGCGGAAGATGAAGAGTCAGAAGAACGCAAGGAAGATTGTTCCTGCCTTAATAGCCATGTTCAAAGTTCGGAGTTTCGGAACAAGCCAAAAAAATCATTTTCCTATGACAATTGCTCTCAATTTACTCCAAGCGATCCAGTAACTTGGCCTAAAATTGACGATAAAATTAGAAAAATTATGATTGACCAATTTCTCATTTCCGAAAGATGAAAGTGGTAGAAAATTTAGCAGTAATTAATATTTAAGGAAACTTAGTAACAATGAAACAATACCAAGAAATTGGCTTGTATATTTTATTAAGAGCAATCGCGTGTTTTGTTTTTGCTGTAAACTCTTTTCTATGAGAAACGATAATACTATTAGTAAATTAATATTTGAAGGCTATTCCAATTGGCAAAACTTGTCAAAGACTTGAAGAGCTCGTGAGATTTCCTCCATTCATTTGACAAATTTTAGAAAATGGATTGATCTTAAAAGAAGTTTATATTTAAATTGTACAATTGACCATGAAACAGAAAAAACGATTGATAAAGAGAAGCTTCATTGGCGTTTTGTTATGAAAAGGATATTTGAAATTATTAAATACCTAGATGCGCAGTATTTAGCTCTTCGAGGCTCGTCGGATAAGCTGTTTGAACGGAGCAATGGAAATTTTTTAAAATTGGTTGAGCTTCTTTCAAAGTTTGACATGGTGATGGCAAACTATGTGCAAAGATCTTTCAAGTTAAACAATATAGTAAATAATTTGGGAAAAATATACAAAATGAAATTGTAAATTTGATTTCAACTAACATTTTGGATTTTATTTTAGTGCAAATTAAAAAAGCCAAATATTTCTCTATATATCTAGATCGTATGTATGCCTGATATCAGTCAGACTGAACAAATGTCAATTACAGCATGCTTTGTGAATGTTAAACAGAAAGCCACAGCGGACTCTTTGAAATATGTTAGTATAGAAGAACATTTCTTAGGTTTTGTTGAAGTTTCCGACACAACTGGAGAAGGTTTATCTAAATATTTAATACGAAAGCTTCAAAGTTTTCAATTAGACATAAAAAATTTGCATGGTCAGGGATACGATAATGGAGCAAATATGCGAGGCAAAAAACACGGTGACCAAAAACATATTCTTGATCTGAATCCCAGAGCATTTTTTGTTCCATGCTCAGCACATAGTTTAAATTTAGTGGTAAATGATGCCACAAAAATTAATTCCGCGACTAACTTTTTTTGAAACAGTTTAAGAATTATACAATTTTTTTGTGCCTAAAAAAAAAGATGGGATATTTTGAAAAGATATTCACAGTTGACACTGAAACCATTATCAAACACGAGATGGGAATTCAAGATTGAGATAGGAGAGGTATATGATGCAGTAATGGAAATAAGCGAGGATGTGCAACAAGATAATATGACCAAATATGAGGCTCAAGTTTTAGCTTCTAAAATCAAAGAGTATCAATTTTTGTGTTCATTAGTGTTGTGGCATGATATTCTAAATAAAGTAAATATAGTAAGCAAAATGCTTCAAAGTGTCGATCAGAATATCCAGCATTCAATCAATAGAAAAATTGATACTATACGTTAAAGAGTATCGTACAGACAAGATATTTCAAAAAAATGTTGGGAGAGGCAAAGGAGATGTCAATCATTTTAGATGCACCTTCTGAGTTTCAAAAGAAATCAGCGGTATAAAAACGTAAAAAAAAACTTTGCAATTACAAAAGTGTAGATCATGGGTGTCCAGATATGGAAGGTTATGTAGCCTCATAGTGGCCATAAAAATCTTGAAGTGGCCGCACGAGAAGGAAGAGGGGTCTATGGGATTTTTTTGCTAAAAGAGTAATAATATTTGTTTTTTATATTACATATTTAAGTAAAAAATACTTTTTTGCATAGTATTTTTAATTATTTTAATTCAAATTACAAATTTTTATTTTTTTCTAATACATTTTTCTTTAATAAAGTTTAATTTTTTAAAGAAGTATTTTAAAGTAGTTTAATTTAAATATCATCAATTTGTAAATCCTTTAATTTTGAGGATGATAATCTGAGCTGATGGGTCAGATTTTCATCGGTCAAATTATGCCGGTATCTATTTTTTGTGAATTTCATTTGGGTGAAAAGTTGTTCACAAATATAAGTACTTCCGAAAAGCGATATCATTTTTAAGGAATGATCTCTGAGACGTGGATATTTTTCTCGGGTAATATAAAAGTTATGAAAACCTTCTTGTTTTTCTTTGAAAGCACAATGGGCTTCAATATCAGACTGCAATTCAATAAGCTCAATTTGCAAACGATCTGGGGCAGAATTATAGTCCACAATAAATGGGTTTGAGAAAATTTAAATTTCATTTTTTATTTTTCATTTTCAGAAGTACGGAAAAGCATTCTTTGAACTCAAGAATTAAAATATCAATGTCCTTCACAAATCTTTTAGTATCTTTCTCGGTTAATATGATTGACTTTATAGATTAAAAATTATCATATTTGTTTTCCTTTAGCTGATTTTTAAATAAATTCAACTTTCCAATAAATGCGTTTATCAAACGATATATTTCAGATATTTTGGTGTCTTTTCTCTGCAGCTTTACATTTAAATTATTGATGTGAAGCATTATATCAACAAAAAGGCAAGTTCAAAGAGAAACTTTTCGTCTCCGAATTGATTGATGGGTTTCCTTTCTGCTTCCATGAAAAAGTTAATTTCCTCTTGTAGCTCGAAAAATCTTTTCAGCGCTTTTCCTCTGCTTAACCAGCGAATATTAGTGAAATAAATAACATCAGTTCCTTCAGCTTCCTCCACATCCTTAATCATTTCCTTAAATTTTCGGTGTCTCAAAGCACTGCCTCTGATGTAATTAACTGTTTTGATGATAATATTCATGATATGTTTCATATTAATGCACTTAGAACATAAATTTTGTACGTGAATAAGACAATGCAAATCACTGACTTCAGCACAAGGGAATTTTTGTATAATGTTACTTTTTCAGCAACGATACTGCACCATTTTTAGAACCTCGCATTGACGGCGCCCCATCAGTCACAATTTGAACAAGCTTGGATAAGTCAATTTTGTGTAGCTGCATTTCATTTAGAACCACATCACAAATATTTTTTCCACTTGTGAAGTCATTCAAAGAAACTATATTCAACAGTTCCTCCACAACCTTGAAACTCTCAGTTATACCTCGAATAAAAATTGCCAATTGAGCAGTATCAGTGATGTCCGTACTTTCTTCAATACACAATGAATACCTGGCAAAATTCTGGATTTTAGAATTCAAAATTTCACTGTATTTTGCAGAAATGTTTACTATTTTTCTACAAATTGTGTCTAGAGGCGGCTATTTTTTCAAATAACTGTTTTTTCTCTGGTGCAAGAATCTCTGCCACAGTCACTATGCATTTTTTCACATACTCTCCATCCGTATGCGGCTTCAAATGCTTACCAATTATTTTTGCCATCACAAGGCTTTATTGGCTATTTTATTGTTAGGAGACCCTTATACAGCCTCGCCGACCTTTTATTTCATAGATTGTGAGAGGCCCTTTTACAGTCTCTCTCAATCTGGTTTTAATGAATTTATTATTTATTTATTTATGTCATAGATGAGACATGGGGATAGTTTTATTTTATTGTATTTTGTCTCATCCAAAAAATTTGTGTCGTGTGGAACTTTGATATTTCGCAAAAATGAATGAATCATTAAGGTAAGGGTATGGCAATAATAGCCCATGAGGCTGATTCGCCATTCAACACACACACACACACACACCATCACAAGGCTTGCTTTTTCAAGCTTTGAATTTTGATCATTACCTTTTCTAAAAAGATTTTGCTGTTTATCAAGCTCATCTTTTAGTTTCCCAACCCTTGCCTCTCTCTGCGGTGCTGTTAGCTCTCCAACTCGATCCTTGTGTGTCTCATAGTGCCGTTTTATGTTGTCAGTTTTCAGAACAATTGATTTATGGCAGAGTAGACATAAAACATGGGATTTATCATCAATTGAATTATCTATAACGAAGTATTCAGTTGTCCATGAGCTCCTAAATTGCCGATTTTCATCAAAAAGTCTTCTTTTTTTCTGATGAGTCATTTCTGGGTTTATAGAGTTTGAAGTTATCTAAATTTAATAAATATAAAGTTTTTTTACATTTTGTAAGGATTATAATTATAATAGAATTTACTATTGTAGTTTTATTTCCAGGAGTATCAAGTTTGGGCATGCCTGAATAAAGGGAAAAATATTAAAGTTTACCTTCGCTTAGGAAAACGTGGTTATTGTAAAGCAGACGCAGGCCGTCTCTGCTTTTTAATAAACTTCTTAATTTCCACGAACATAACAGCATAACATCGTAGGGTAACTGAGCATTCAAATAAATTTTGGAATTTTCGAAGAGTAAGGGAGAAAATGCATCAACGCCACAATTACTACGTTACAGTTTTGTCTCTTTGGAATGACATCACACAGCTTTGAAGTGAAGTGATATGCTGCCCTCGCTTAGTGCAGCTCAGCTCTAGCGGGGACTAAATCAGCAATTTCCTCCATTCTCGAAAAATAAAAAGCCCTTTTACTTTCATGTTTAGTACTACCATATGTAAGAACTTATTTAGAGGCCCGCACAAAATAGGAAAGTGGAAGCAAACACTAGTAATCACTGTAATTATAAAATTCTTAATATAGTAACACTATTGCATCAAAGACTTTAATGAAGAAGGTAATTTTAAGGTAGGAGGTAACCATTTAAAAACAAAATTAATTGATTTTGTTTCAAGTTCACTTATAAGATATTACATTGGTATTATACCTTCATTCTGAACATTGTAATACTGGACCTAAATTTATCAAAGAAAGGTGCTAAAATATAACTAAACTCAAAAAAATATTGCCAAAAAGTATTTTAAAATAATAATGGCAAATTATTTTTAAATGATAATTAATATAACTATTCACTAAAGCACAAAAAAGTCGATAAACATAAAAAGGCACTAAATTGCCAACTCTGACGATAGGTACCTATTTATTCATCCTGGGAACAAAAATAACAAGCGAGGAAAAAACTACCAAACCAGTCCCAGAAATAAAATGCCGAAAACACATTCACCCTTACCAAAGGGAATTGAGAATTAATAAACTTTAATTGATCATATTGCTAAAACAATAATTATATATACTTAAACAGCCAATACAATTACGAAAATTGAAAATATTTTGGAATTTCTTCAAAAGTGGCCGCAAGTATATTAAAAACTAGCGAGCCGCAAGTGGCCGCAGTTTGGACACCCATGGTGTAGATGAAACACCACCGAGCCCTGAGAAGATGTTCAAAGTATATTTCTTAAATGCAATTTTAGATACTATAACAAATTCGTTACAAGGGAGGTATGAAAAAATCACAAAGAGGCATTAAACTTTCTCTACGACTTTAGCAAAATGAAAAAAATGAACAATGAAACTGCTTAAACAGTGCAAAGATTTAAAAAGTATTTTAACTGATGGTCAAGAGAAAGACATTAACGCAATAGAACTATTCGACGAATTAAATGTGTTAAATATTTTGTTGATATGGAAACATCAAAATCAATTATGTATACTAGAATATGTGTATTCAAATAATCTTGAATCCATCTTTGCTAATTTAATTGTTTCATTTAGAATTTTGTTAACTCTACCTGTATCAGTAGCAAGTGGGGAAAGGTCTTTTTCAAGGCTCAAGATTATAAAAAATTATTTATGCTCCAGCATGTCACAAGAGTGTCTGGTAGGACTTTCCATAAAAGCTATAGAAAATGACGTATGTGAAAAGTTGAGCATCGATAAATTAATCGACAAGTTTTCCAGCATGAAAGCACGAAAAATTAAAGTTTGATTCATTGTTATAAATAAAGATGTTCTCGTTCTACAAGGCTTAGTTATAGTAGTATAAAATTTCAAATGTACAAATATTGTTGTTGTAATAGAAAAATATTTGATTATAAGTTTAGCAGTGCTTATGTGAATCTATTTTTTATGGTTGTGTGATAATTTTGGAGTATACCGCTGCAGTATTATGAAACTTGATATTTATATGTATTATTTGGACCGTAACTTTAAAATATGGTAATATGTTGTGCAGTGCTTTAGGTAGAGTTTGATAGTTAACATTTAATTATATATAATTTTAGAGTATCATATTTGTTGTATTGTGCAATATCTTAGATTTAAGTTGATACTATGTAATATAATATAGGATTGTATTAGAAAGAGGGTGAGAGCCTGTTAATAATAATAAGCTGACTCAGTAAAAAAGGAAATTCTATGAAATATTTATTAATCGCTCATGTTCTGCGGTCCCCCAAATATAAAGAAAACCACTAAATGAAACCGGTTTCACTGTCCTCATATTTTCTGTTGAATATTTTGTGTTTCTGTTGTTTGCCAAAAATACATGAAAATAAAAATTATGTATTTAAAAATGATAATAAATTTTTTCATTCTTTACACTTTTTTATTAAATATATTATTTATCTACTCTAATTTGATTATAAAATCAAATATAAATTATAGTATATACATTTATTTCATTGCATTGAAAAATTAATGTGTTCTCTTATTAGGAAAACTGAGGAGGGGGCGCTTTCAAATGACTTTGCATCAGGGTGCCTGTATACCTAGAGCCGGCCCTGTTCATTATCTCACGCCAGGCACGCAACACTAGTAGGCGTTTTGTGGGTGGCCAACTCTCAAAAGATGAAGGGGCATATATCGTGTAATGTCCGCACCCCATTTTTTTTATGGGAACTTGTGGGGAAAAAAGTGCCATTATTACACAAATACGGTACTTTGTTTTCATGACTTGAAATTAATATATAAAAATGTCCTGTCATTATCTAAGTTGCAAGATAAAAATAGTAAAATTTCTGAAGAGTAAAAATCAACTGGGTTAAGTGCTATGTTAAAAACTGTTTTTTTAGCACAAATTCTAATAATGCACAGATGTATCGGAACGCCTCTCATGCGCTAAATGAGGTATGTCTGTATATATTTTGTATTTTTTTATGTTTGCAACCTACATCAGAATTCATACAAATACCAACCAAATGAAATTGCTGATCAGTTGTTTAAAAAATAAGATATTTTTGACTGAAGAAACTTATATCCTCTGCAACATTAATGACAAAAGAACACTTTTTTATGAGTCCTTAGAAAGTTATATTCAACATAAACTCACCATCTCCTTAACAATGCGCTTCAGGAAAAAAGATTTTAAACAAATGTAGAATGTTGACACTGAATTTAAAGATATTTTGTGCCATGCTATAATTAGGTGTCTTTCTCTTTTCTCTTGTGTAAAGATTATTGAGTTCATGAAGTACATTGGGGTCATACTTATTAAGTCAAAGTAAGAATTGTTCCAGAGAAATTAAACTGTTGTTAAAAAATAATGATGAATTAACAGAGGTCTCTGAAAGCTTGGAAATTTATTTACATTTTGTGTGCAATCAGGGTGTCTACTGAGTAAGATTTCAAAATTCCAGTATATTTTCAATATAATTTTTAGCAAAATTCCAGTACCTCTAATTATTTGTTACTTGCACACAGAAAGTCTTTAGTTACGAGGATTCTGTAACCTATAATTTTGCAACTTTACTCAATTTTGTTAAAAAATAAATGAAAACAATTGTTTTTGGCCTCCAACTTTCCCTATAGCCAATACTTTTCTCACCAAGTCAAAATTTATTTTATGATACAAAAATATGAAGGATACAGATTGGGGGACTGTCAAAATATTTAATTATATTTTTAAAAAATTCTTTGTAATTGACTTAATTACTCCCTGTGACTATCATTTTGTTAAATCGTCTTCATTATGCAAAAAAATGTGTAAAATAACTCTTTTAAATATCCTGCAAAAACGGCATCCTGGTTGGAGAGAGAGTAGTAAGGGGTACGTGACGTCAACGCATGCCTTATGACACTTACGACCGTACTGACAGCACACAGTTTTGATACTTCGTCCTGTTGCTTTTCCTGATATCATAGCTAAAATGGAGAATATGGAACTTAAGAAGGGTTATAAGTATTGTCTGGTTCCTCACTGCTTAAATACAACGATTAAAACCCCGAGAAAATTGTTCTTCATGCTACCAAGCTCCTTGGGAAGAAATAAGAAGTGGAGAATATTGTGGCTGAAAGCCATCAGGAGATATGCGTCTGATATATCGGAACGTACAACTGCATTTGTCTAGAAAGATCATTTTAATGTAATTACTAGTTATATATATGTACGTAATTTTATTGCTTCGTATTTTTGTTTATGACTCATGTCGGTATTACATTGACATGATGCATATATTTCTGGAGAACGATGTTGGAAGAGTAAATTATATTTTTATGTTTCAAAGATTAGCATAAATATTTTAACAAAACCTCCATAATGTAATATACCTATTCTAAATATGTAATATCAAACTTACGGAAATCGTTGAGCTATGGGTTTATTAAGCAAATAATTTCTGTTGCAATGCATATATTTAAGTACCAAGTTTTTAAGCAAATACTTTTACAAATGTTTCATATTAAGTTAGTTCTGTAATTTAAATATTTTTATAAATTTGTTCACATAATATCCACAACAGCACGGTATTTTGAAGGACCATGTTTTGCTAAATAAGGGCAGCCATGACACTCCACCGACGTGACTAAATCTTCTTCTTCATCTACAACTACACTCACTTTATAACCTCTTTATCTTATTCTGTGTTCAGGGCAAATCTTGCCTTTAACAATACAAATTTTTCCTTCTCGCTTCAGTTTAACAAATCCAGCAGTGTTACTAACATAGTCTTTCCTCATTGACCTCAAAGGGAGAAAAAGCCAAAAAAGCAACGATGAAATTCGCGACATAAACAAAAGAGATATGCAGTTCTTACAAACTCTTCTACAGTTTTTCTTTTCACAAGTATAGGTAATAATTAAGGCAGATAGGCACTTAAAACAACAACCTTCACTACATTTCCTATAGACAAGACACACGGAAACTAAGTTTATTCACATTAATTTTGTATAATATTTGTCAATATTTGACCTGATGATTCTGTAAAGACAGATGATGGTGATTATTCACCGAAACTGGTCGTGTTTTACTTCATATATTTTGTGGAAATTAGCAAGAGTTTAACATAAATAAAAAATAATATCTAGTATTGTTCATGTTATTTTATTGTGGAATTCCATGAAGTCTCGGCCTTATACTTCTCTGACTATATTTTACTTACTAGATACTAGGACAGTATGGGAAATAATACATAAATAAATATTCTATAATATTAGTTAAAACTAGAGTTGTTTTATTAATTTAATATGAGTAAGCTGTTTTAAGACGCCAATCTATCTTTTAGATATCTTCTATGTTTCAGTCGAAATAACAGTACCTATGATTACAATAACTGAAAATAAAAGCAGTACATCGAACTTGTTTTATCAATTAAATGTAATACAAACCTGTCCACCTTCACTCCATGCATTTCAACATCTGAATATTGCTCCCTACCACTTCCAATGTATTGTAAAAGCATGTACGAATCGACATTGGGCAAATTATCAGATCTGGCTACACAAAACCCTTCAGATGCCATTTTGCAAAACACAAAACGAAATTAATGCAGGAAGGTGCAGTACTTCTACCAATATTTCTTATAAGATGGCGGATAGTGGAAAACAACAGATTTATATCTTTTAAGATACTACTTCTATATTGGTACAATGGCTTCTAGCACGGCTAGGATGCTCGTGGGCTGCACTGATGTCACTAAACACTCAGCAAACTTCAGTTACCTATCGGATGTGATCGGGTTCGACATTAACTCGTTCGTTTTAAATCGGTTTTTTTTATAAATATCTGTTAAAAATTTAATGAAAAACCTTTATATTTGTCTATAACAGTAGCCATAGAATACAACTTCATAAAATTTTTGGTAATTCCCGATAAATGACAGTCCCCATTCTCATTGCAAAAACAACAAATCATGTAATATTAACATAATCAAAGGCAAACAAAGACAATAAAAGAAAAAAGGTAACATTATCATATATGTTTATGTCACAATCAAGACTAACACAATACTTTTTTCAGTCTTAATGTAAAATTATCAATACGTAAAAAAAATTGAGAATTAAAAAAACAGCTTAAAGAAACTAATTGCCCTAGCTGATTATGTCACAATCATGACTAAGACACTACTTTGTTCAGTCTTTTCATTTCATTTTATAATACTTCTGCCTCTTCCTTTGCCAGCTGAAGAACAGTTCTTCATTTAACTTCTAGTTTTTGTGTTTCTTCTAATTCCAATTTCCTTTTCAGGGTTAAGTCTTCTTGAGTCTTCTTCTGTTTTACTAGTGCTTCATTTCTCATTCCTGAAGCATTTTTCACAGCATGGATCATCTTCTTTGAAACGTTCACATTCAAAATGCCTCCAAATGCAGAAATAGCATCATAAGTTGCATGCTGAGCAACTATTCTCATGCATGTTTTCAACTAAACATTCTTTGTTCACCGAAAAGCTTCTTTCAACATCTTCATTGCTGTGAAATAAAACAAGAACTTTTTGTGTGAAGTGGATCAACTCCTTGGAAGCATTTTGTTTAGAATAAATGACCATGAGGAATTGATCGAGTTGGTCATTCTTTGGACTGAAATTTTTAAGATACTTGGTCACTTCTTGCTTTGATGTAAAATCTAAATAGTCCCTTTTCACAGCATCAGCTTCCATACTGCACAGTTGGTTTTTCTCCACAATAACTTCCAATGCATAAATTATCTGGTAAGTCCTAACAGATGGATTGGCCATTACTGCAGGAGTGAGACAACTGACACCTTTGATAAATTTGTAGGAGAGAGGGCTCTTAAGCACAAGCTTGGTGCATACATCTACAAGGAATTTTTGGCAGTCACCTTTGAACTAAAGAACCCTGACATATTTTATTCCTTTCAAAGCTACTGAGGCTGCAAACCCAATGTCTATGCTCTAAATGATTTTAATGTTCACCTGTTTCTTCAAATCAATGGAAAACATTTCTTGGAAGTGTTTGCTACACATCTATTACTTCACATTTCACAATTCTACTCATTAAATGCTCAAGCAGGTTGCTCAAATCCACAAACACAAATGGCAGGAGCAGTAGATTGCTCTGGTACTTGGAGAGAAATTGTTTGAGTTCAAGAGCCACTGTCAGCAAGAACCCAGGCTGTGCTGGGAGCAGCACATTCCTCACAAAACATTTTATGGCTTGAAAGTTTTCAAGCGCTGGAGGATTTTTGTCAATAACATCAACAAACTTCTTCAAATGTGGCAGCATTTCCACAGCTCTTGCTATTGCCTTAGAATTTTCCATACTTCTGATTGAGCAAAACTTCATTGGGAAGAGACATGATCCAGTTATGTGTTGGTAATCTGCACATCTTGTTGGGAAGTTTTTAAACAAGTAATAAAGTGAGTGCAAATTTTGTTAATATCCCAATTAGAGTTGAAATACACAGTTTTATAAGCACCATGGACAACATGTAAGGAACACGTACCAAAGTTCAACAACTCGGGATCTGATGGAGAATCATCTTTTAAGTAGCTCTTTAGATCCTTCAAAAATCTGAGGTTCATGTTTGGTCTGTCCATAGCTACCTGAAGCATTTTTTTGGCATCCAAACACATGTCCTTTAATGCTTACAAGAAAGCCATCAGGAGGTCCTCTGCAGTAGCATGACCCAAAAAGGTAGAAGTTAAATATCTCGTCTGAACTGCGTTTTCATCCCATAATCTCAAAACAACATCCCTCTGGCTTTTCTGAGCAACAGTATTCATGCTCTCATCAAAAGAAATACAGTAAAAGGGGTACTCGTTAACCATAGGTGCTAATTCTTTTTGGAAATATGGACCTAGTTCATATGTTATTAAGTATCCAAGTTTATCCTTGTGTGCATTTTAAATTTCTTGGCACTGTCATAAACCATTGTTTTGAAAAGATCACTGCACACAGAAAAACTTTGAGCAGAAGAATGTGCCATTACTTGATTAAGAGCCCATAATATTTCCGCACAGATAACTTCATCTTTAGTGATGAAGTTCTTAAGAGTATTCTTAGTCGCATGATGTTCACCAAGTTCTTTTCCATCACTCGCACTGGAGTGTGCCACTTCATCAGGTGCAAGGTCAGGTTCAACACCTGCAGCTGACGGAATGTTTTTGACAGGAACCAAGTCAAGTTTTTCGTTTCCACTAGCAGCTTTGACTCTTTTAATGTGCTTCTTTCCATTGGTGTGAGATCGGATTGAAGACACCCCCATGTTGCTAACATCAAAGATAGTTCTACACAAAGAACAATGCCCTATAGTCTTATCACTGTCCACTTTCTTCAACCAATTCCAATCTGCAAACAGTGTTCTATCCAACCACTCATTCTTGAACAAGGTTTTCCCTCTAATTTTACTCATATCTTCTCAAAAATCAAAGGAATGCAACGAAGAGTCTTCTAGAACTACAACAAATAACTAACAGTAACTTCAGTGACATGTAATTTAATATTATTATTATTGCACAGATTCTTAGGTTTTAACCTATTTTCTTTCCTTGCCCCATAATAATTATTATCCATGAGCCCTCACAAGTTAAGTTAAATTCAGTTCAGTTCAATAAGCATATTTCAGGAATCTATAAAGAACCTCAAGGGATTTCATTAAGCATACTAAATTTTTATAAAATATATTAATTTCTTTACATTTTAAAGAACAAACTATTAAATTTTTGTTCTTAATCATTTTAATAATCAGTCTACCAAAGTACACATCAGAATAAAAGAGGTTCGTGTATATATATGTAGTGGAAAACTCTTCCCACATGCATTGGGTGAACTTAATTTGAAGCATAGCAGAAAGCTAACCCAAAAACATATGGGAAGATTAAAACAGCCCATCACCCAACCAACCTCCCATTGTATGAGCTGCCAGCAATAATTATGTTGTTAATATAAAAACTAGGATGCAATAATCATCCTATCGATATTGGAATTTCAATAAGAAATTCCAGGACAAATCAGAAATTTGAACATATTCGAGAACAGAAAAATTTTTCAACATTCCAGTTATTCCAGGTCATTTATGAACTTTCTTAAATCATGGAGAAACTCTATTTTTCCAGTATCTGATCCAAAATCCCAGTATATTTCCACTATCAAAATAAAAATCCAGTATATTTCCAGTACCAGTAGACACCCTGGCAATGTATTAGAAATAGTTGATATTGCTATAAAAAATTTGGAACCAAATGAAATTGCTGTGGGGGATGCATTTCATACTATGAAATCTCTAAAAGATCAACTTAATAGAAGGTAAACTGAAAAGTACTTTTGATATGAAACACACAAAAATATAACACACCAAAGAGAACATGATAAATTAGAGGATGATTTTTTTATTATTCTATGACAATGCACAAGAATGCATTAGCCTAATCTTTGTGATAAGCACCAAGGGGGCCCACTGCTTAATGTGCTTTCGGAAGGACAGAATGCTAAATTTGCTTGGTCTCCTCAAACCACAAAAATGGCCAGGGCGACCTTGGAAAAAATCCTATCACAGGATTCATACCCACTGCCCTTCCAAGGAGTAGGTGAGTAGCAGCCAGCATTCTAACCACTACACCACCCTTGTCAAACCAACCAGCACTAAATTTCCAGTTCTTTGATGGCTCTCCTTCTATCTCATGAACCGTTTCATGCATTTGCTGCACCTTCTCCTAAAGCGTGGCACCACTGAGTGCCACTCCCTTTTGTGTTTGCTCCTCAATCCAGGTGTGCATGGACCTCTTACTCCTTATGGAATCACTAGTAGTAATGGCAGCTGTAAGACATCCTTGTTCTTTTGAATAGTATGAATATATTCTATATATTCTATATTTGTGTGCCACGTCCACCACTCGCTGACCTGTTCTAAGTTTATCCAAAACCTATTTCTTCTTCATAAATGTCATTGATTCACGCTTAGCCTTCTCCTCATTTCCAGCATCACTAGCCTTTCTCTTAGATTCCATAGTGAATGATTGAAAAAGGGTGGTTGAATGTTCATAAAACAATGCAAAGCTCTTACTATAGGTGTTGCTACACAGTTAGTAAAAGTGCACAGGATTCTCCAAAAACCAACCTCCAACATGGCTCCACTACCCAGAATGACCACACTGAGGGATGTAAAATAATCAGCAATTGTCTCCTATTAAGTGTCATTTCAGCAATCACCTTATCAATTTTATGTTTCAAAGAAATTCTTTCCTCATTGCAATGTCTGCCTTTGATGCACAAAGATAAGCTAACAAGGAGAATTAGATAACTTGTCTCCTGTTTTCTGGATGAAACCACCACAGCATGAAAGAACATAAAAAATAATTGGACACCTATTTTTTCTAGCCGCCAATGATCATTCTTACGTAAATTATTAACATTTTAAGATCACGAAAAACCTGTCGGCTATTTAAATTCCTACAATATCAACATTCTGACAATGAAGCGGGTTAGCTGAGTGCATTAAGGCACTAAGCTATATATGTATTTTGAATTTGAGGACCTGGGTTTGATCCCCCACCCACAGCATTTTTTTCGTCATCTAGGGACATTTTCTTATTTTAAATTTTTGCCTTTTCACTACATTAGTGTGCATCTCTCTTGATAATAATAATAATAATATATTTTACTTGTCCAATGATCATACAATATGATATAGGATATGTCAGAAGAGGTAATAAACAGTACAATGAAATAATTCATATACAAAGTATTGATATACAATTAAAAACTATAAAAATAAAGAAATCAATATACAATATCATCCTCTGCTTATTCTCTGGTCATAGTTAAAAATCATTGATTTTATAACACATTTTTTTTAACAGCAAAGATATCAATTGGTTTTAAACATGTTAATACTTTCTATGGTTTTTAATGCAGTAGGTAATCGATTATATAGATGGAGGCCCATTGCATAAAGGCCATTTGTTGACATCTTATAATTCTGTTGTGGTGTATAAATATCTAAGCAATTTCTGGTATTGTGATTATGAATATCACTATTTGATGTGAAATTTCTTCTATTGGTTTTCACAAATACTAGTAAAAGATAGATATGAACACTTGGTAATGGGAGGATATCAAGTTCCTTGAAAAGTGGGGGACTAGGTGTATAATTAGGTTTGCCTGCAATGTAGCGAATAACATGTTTTTGTAGTTTAAAAACTTTGTATAGCTGTGCTGAGTGGCCCAAAAAAATAAGCCCATATGTTACCCGTGAGTAGAATTCACTACAATATGACTTTTCGAGTTTTTACACTTATGGTACTTTTGATAGTTCCTATCATGAAGCATACGCTGTTTAGTTTTTTTAGTATACTGTGTGTATGAATATCCCTGGATAAAATTTGTGATATGTTAATCCCTAGAAATTGAGTATGACTAAATTGTTTTAGTGATTTATTACTTATCCTAATAAGAAGACTATTATCGCTTTCATACTTTTTGATGAAATTAATCACCTTTATTTTATTGCAGTTTATGCTAAGATGATTATTGGTACACCAATCATTTATTGCAGTTGTGACTCTGTTACCAGAATCTATTAATGAAAACAGATTATCTGAGGAAATAAGTAGGTTTGTGTCATCAGCATAGACAATTGCAATACTGAAAATGTTATTAGCAAGGATAGTAGGAAGATCATTTATATAAAGGGAAAATAGAACAGGTCCAAAAATTGAGCCCTGTGGAACACCTGAGGATGGAATACTGGTGTTAGATATATATTTAGCTCCTTTATGATCATGGACAACCTTTTGATTTCTGTCACTGAGGTAAGATCTTAACCAATCATTAGCATCTTATGCCATATCTGTCAAGTTTCTTGAGGAGCGGTTCATGACCAACAGTATCAAAGGCTTTTGATAAGTCAAAGAATATGCCAAACGTTTGTTTATTGTCATTTATTGAGTTAATAATAAAGTTAATCACTTCATATATGGCAATAATTGTTGATTTTTCCTTTTTGAATCCATGTTGCGAAGGGGATATAATACTATGTGCATTAAGAAAGTTTTCAAGATGTTTATGAAATACCCTTTCAAAGATTTTAGAGAATACACTTTAAATAGCTATAGGTCTATAGTTGGTGAGGTTATTTGGGTCACCTTTTCCTTTGTATACTGGTATGACTTTGAATAGCTTCAGTTTAGAAAAAAAGATGCCAAGTCTAAGTGAGTCATTGATAAGAAGGAGAAGAGGTGTAATGATTATGGGATAGCTATATTTTAATACAAGTACTGGAATTTCATCAAGTCCTGTTGAACAGTGATTATGAAGGGCAGATATTATACTGATTACTTCCTTTTCATTTGATGGACTAAGATATAGTGACTTTTCAAGAAAGGATATGCTAGCGAATGAGTTAGAAATGACAGGATAATTGTTGAAGATCTTGTTGAAATCTTTGCTAAAAATTTCACCAAGTGATGATGATTTGTCTCTGTCATTGTTAGATAAGCCTAAGTTTGGAAGTATTCTAGTGGGTTTGGTGCCCTTGTATGCGTTTATAATGTTCCATGTCTCCTTTTTTGCATTAGTCAGCTTAGTATAAAAAAATAATTTTTTGGTATCATTTACAGATTTTTATTTTTATTTTAAAATTATATTTACAGGTTTTTCTTCCCTAGCGATTCTCACTCAATGCTACATGCATTAAAATACAACTTACTTAACATGTCGTGATTGCTGTTAAGGAGCTGAATAATTTTGGACTTATAAATACCATTGCCTCATTAGTACAATCAGAGTATACCACTGGAAGGTTGAGGCTGACTATGGATTACAATTTCCAACCGTTCCATGATGTTACGGACAATGTTAAACTTACTAATGAATATGTTTTTTCTAATCACTCTACATTGTTCTCTTTACAGCTATCCACAACTAATTAAATTAATGCCTTTTTACTTTGTAATTTTAACATCTTTTTGTAACTTCTGTTAATTACTTCCATTTTCTAATTACAAACTTTTCTTGCCTTACTGTTATAACCATTTGAATTAATGTCATTCACTCTGTGATTTCTATTTTTTTATTGTTTTCAAATTTTCTCATTACTGATTGTATGTTCTCCCTCCTGCCTATTATTCATTTAACCCTCCTACCCTACCTCTTACTTCCCTCTCCCATGTATATAAAACCCTCTGCTAAGCTTTCGTCACCTGATGATGCTTTAACAAACAAAACCGGTCGTAATCAATTTTTTAGAGGAAATATACAATATTCATTTTTATTTACACTCCTGTTTCTCCTCGGCATTCCATATCAGATGGACATCGATGAAATTTCCGCTATCGTCATATCCAAAAGGGAAATTATGGGTCCAAGTTCTAGGCGACGGCAAGGAGAAGTATCCCTTTACTCTCACTTGGGATATCCATAGCACATGTATGCTCTTCGAGAATTCACAAACTACTAACCCTTTTTGCCTTCCCCAGTGGTGACAATTCCTGGAAGAATGCATCTAACAGTTCATGTCTCCTACCCTGGCAGTGAAAACAACAGAGGGACACTGTTGGAAGGCAAGGAGACACAGTACCTACTTATAACATTGAGCTCCATTGTTGAGTAATCATATTCTTAAGTTCAAAAGTATTCAGCTTCTTAACAGCAATCATGACATGTTAAGAAGTAAGTTGCATTTTAATGGGTGTAACATTGAGCAAGAATCGAAAGGGAAAAAACCCATAATTATAATTTAAAAATATAAATAAAAATCTATCGAGAGAGATGCACACTAATGTAGTGAAAGGGCAAAAATTTAAAATAAGAAAATATCCCTAGATGATGAAAAATTATGACATGGGTGGGGGATCAAACCCAGGTCCTCAAATTCAAAATACATATATAGCCTAGTGCCTTAATGCACTCAGCTAACCCGCTTCACTGTCAGAATGTTGATATTGTAGGAATTTAAATAGCCGGCAAGTTTTTCGTGATCTTAAAATGTTAATAATTTATGTAGGACTAATCACTGGCGGCTAGAAAAAATAGGTGTCAAATTATTTTTTATGTTCTTTCATGCCGTGGTGGTTTCGTCCAGAAACTAGGAGATGAGTTGTTTAACTCTTCTTGTAAGTGAATATTTGAGGTGCCGGAGACAATGCGCCAAATTAAAATATTGCAATATTTTTGGATTTTTATCTGAGATGCCTCTGCATTGCCTGAAAATGAACTGCATTGCAAGAAAATTGGTGTAAAAATGAAATCCGTGCAATACTGAAAACACTGCATGAATCTGCATTGTGTGAGGTTTTACTGTAATACTACAGGAATTGCCCAGATTTCAATGTGGTATGTATATTATGCTCAGCATATAAGTCGAACTGAGTTTTTTGAAGATTTTTTATCACTTTAAAATTTGACTTATATGCCTCAATATATAGTATGTTAAAGATAAATTTGTCAGTAGTAGTCTATTAATTTGAATTTAGGGATACTGACCTCAAGATTGCCTCAGCCTCATTCTGGAATTTCTCCATGTCTCTGTTTTGACCAGTAAGTTCTTGATTAACTACCTACAAAAAAATTCAAATGGGGCATGAATTAGATAGTAAATTTATATTTAAACTTATCAATTCATATCTCCAATGAAATAAATACCATTCAGTAATTGTCTTCATTTAGTCAGGGGAAATGTTTCTGAGTAATTAATATCAATATATATTTCATTTGACTCATTCTAAAGATGTGTTTTTTGTAATATAGGTAATTCATACTGGTACAAGTGCTGTTTGGTATTTTTATCCAAAATATGTCACAACTGGGCATAAACGTATATTTGAAGAATATATCATAAAATTTTAACAATGATAGATCAAAAGAATTACATACCTCAGAAGTATAACCATGAAAGTTCAACAACAAAATACAAAATAAATAGCTCCAAGTCAAGGAGACCTTCATAATTGGTTTAATGTTATTGCATATTATGTTTTCCACTCTGATAGAATTTTTTCTTGGCTCTGGCCCATCTCAAATTATCTATCTTATATAATAAACTCCTTTCTCTGTATATCTATACTAGTTATCAGAGCTTGCATACTGCAAGCACTTAAAAATCACCATACACCAAGATCTAAACTCAAAAATAAACCAACGTGATCTCCAGGGCAACAGCACTTCAGCCACATGGAGCCTATATGTATTAGACAATAAATTCCATGAGTTCTAGCAATATATTTATAATTTTCTTTGAAATTAAGTCAACTATCCATAATTTCCAAATTCTCTGGCAATCGGCTCGTGTCCAAGTTTTCATATTTCAAGTTTCGTGACTCAGATTGCCCTGCATGAGCAATAAGAAGAATCATCATTAAGACAGTACCCTGTATACCATAAATACTCGCGTATAATGCACACTTTTTTCGAAATATTTGAGTTAAAAATTAGGATGCATGTTATGCGAGGGTACATAATCTTCCTATTTTCATTTGACCCCATATTTCCACAATTTTGGCACAGTAATTACTGCCCGAGTATCCTCATATTTTTATTGGTGATTTTTACGAAAAGTAAGATGGATAACAGGAAAAATTTATTAACTAATTCTATAAACATACATTAATTAGATATGAAAAGAATGAATTCAGTATTTATTCATTTTAAAAGCCAAGAAATTCTTCGTCATTGGACCATTCTTCTTCGATGTTGTTATCGGAATAGTCATCTTACGCATGATGTCACACTACACCGGCGCCCGGCCTGGTGGTGAGGTACTTGTACTACTTACAATTAGAAACAATGGCAGCTTATGCCTTTGAGTACGCTGGGAGTTGATGCTTCTTGTAGAACTATTGAAAGTTATCGTTCCCTAATTTTCTCTCAGCATTCATACATGATTTATTCTTGATTCTTCGAGTCTGTAGTTAATTATGGTTATTTGCTATAGTTTTCACGTGCTCCAGAGTGTTCTAATAAGGGTAAAACTGAAGGTTGGGCGAACCCGTCCACCTCAGGCGTGACAAAAACGTATGTAAAAAACAGGATTATCGTCATTCCTTCATTTTATTAGCTCAAAGAATGTCAAATGCCATACTATGAAATTAATATAATTCGATTTATTGTGTATATCCTAATATCTCCTTGTAAGTAAACATAGAGTATGTAATGACTCGTAATAACAAAATAATCTTCGCTGTTTCGGCAGTCAAAACTTCCAAAATACCCTTTATGTCCAATGTCAACCAAATTTTTCGTGTTACTTGTCATATGGTTCTAATGGCAGAAAGTTGTTTTATAAGTGATATATGTTTCAATTTTACATTTTGAAATTTTGAAATATGACACGATATTTTCAGTCTCTGGCTAACTTACGTTCTATGATATTAAGATGGTACAATGAGCGAATGAAATGATCAGCGATGTTGAAATATTTATTCGGTTTTTATTTTGAGACGATATGTTGTGCGGTTTGCCTGAAAATGGGTTTAATATCCAAGAAAATCTCCCGAGAACCCGGCGGGCGGCGCAACGCAAACAGACCACATCTGATGTCGATGCGCAAAATTTTTCTGTTCACCTCAATAACCGTTGAATCATTTGAGATAATGAGAGGTAAACTGTGAAATTGCTAATATTATAAATGCGAATGTAGCAAGATAAATCACTCATTTGCGGGTATAGATATTCCACTCTCGTATGAGCAACATTCAGAAGAAACGTTAAAAAGAAGAAGAAATTAAACATCTCGTCTTTGAAATGTTCATAAAGTTTTAAAATATTAAGTTGCTTTAGGTTCACAGAAACATCATTGAGAATGAAAGCCTGACTCATAATTTGCAGCATTAAGATCTGGAGCTATTGTTTTAAAACAGCTCGACAAGGGAATACACTTTCCTCCGTGTATAGGATTTCTCCCTACGAAACTTCCCTACGCGTGTGGGAGGAGATTCCTTTGGTCAATCAACTGAAAAGGATTTGGGAACTAGAAGAATCTACCGTTGAAGTCGTTCAAAATCCCGAGGATGTTAAATGTGAGGGTTTGTTTGTGCGAGCGCATCAAAGGGATGAATCGGGGAGGTATATGGTGTCTTTGCCATTCAAAAATTATACCCCTTCTCACGGAGAATCTTATTCTCAGGCCGCTAAGAGGTGTATAAATATGGAGCGTAAATTGTTGCAAGGGCCGCAATTAAAGTCAAATTATTATGAATTTTTGAAAGAGTACGAGAGCCTTGGTCATATGTCACCAGTTGAACAGTCCGGAGTTTATCTGCCTCATCATGGGGTTTGCAAATCCACCCCAGCAGGCTCGAAGTTAAGGATATTTTTTGACGTGTCTGCTCGTTTGTCGAATGGGAATTCACTTAACGATGTTTTTCTCACGGGTCTCAAGTTACAGGGAGATATTTTTGATCTGTTGGTGGCATTTTGTATTTATCTGATTGCCTTCACTACGGATATTTCTAAAATGTACCGTCAAATCTTAGTCGTCCCGGAACACCGCCGCTTCCAGCATATTTTGTGGCGGTACGATTCTACTCAGGCCCTTAAGGAATTCGAGCTAACTTCCGTGGCGTATGGGGTGGTGTCCGCTCCATATCTGTCTATGCGCCCTCTCCATCAATTAGCATCTGATGAGGGACAAAAATTTCCTTTGGCCACTCAATCACTTCTGAGGGATACTTACGTGGATGACATTGCTACTGGTGCTAATTCAATTTCGGAGGCTTTGAAATTGCAGCGTGAACTAATTGAATTGTCTTTAGGAGGATTCCCATTGGGTAAATGGGCTAGTAACTCTCCAGAATTATTAGTCAATGTTCCAAAGGAAGATTGCGAAGCCACTTCGTACTTTGAAACGTCAAATTTTGCTTCATTGAAGGTATTAGGCTTATTTTCCGATACCTTTTCTTATCATGTTGAGTTCGATACATTTGTCAATTCTAAGAGGATGCTATTATCCAACATTGCAAGATTTTTTTATCCTATTGGTGGAGTGGCTACCGTCATTTTTTGGGCAAAATGTTTTTTGCAGTCTCTTTGGGCTTTAAAATTTGGATGGGATGATCCTCTCCCTGAGCATTTTATGCTCAGTTGGACAGAATTTGTATCACAGATGCCACTGTTGACTGAAATTCACATTCCACGTTGTGTATTTTTTCCAACCGCCTTTAAATATCAGCTTGTTGGGTTTTGTGATGCCTCAGAGTGGGTTCACGGTGCGATGGTATATATGCGCACATTGGTTGCTGATGGGAAGAAGGATATTAATTTTTTAGCTGCTAAAACAAAGGTGGTTCCTTTAAAAACGATTACTATTCCTAAGTTGGAGCTATTAGCGGACTTTCTACTAGCCAAGCTTTTATTTAAATCATATCTTGAACATTTTAAAAGATCGGGTTCAAATATCTCATATTTTTGCTTGGACCGATTCCACGATTGTAATGTCGTGGTTGAATACGCCTTCCTATATGTTGAAAATTTTCATAGCCAACAGGGTTTCTAAGATACTCGAGTATTTTCCGTGTTCGATATGGCGCCATATAAATTCGGCCCAAAATCCTGCGGCCTGTGCCTCTCGTGGTCTTCTTCCACGTCAATTTTTAAGTGCCAGGTTGTATTGGAATGGTCGACTTTCTCAAGTCATCGGAAGATAAATGGCCTGTAGAAAGTTATTCGAAGTTCGACTTATCCTCCTTACCAGAATTAAAGCCAAATAAGCCTACTGTGGGTCTGGTCCAGGAGCAAGAGGATTCTCTAGTCTGGATGCAAACGTTTTCTTCTTATATTAGGCTAGTCAGAGTGATGGCATACGTTCTAAGATTTATAGCAGCAATAGCGACGCCCTTGTAACTCAGCCGTGTCCGGATTAGAATGGGCTTCGCCCCTCATTCGATTGGTAAAACTGGTTCAACGATGCTATTTTAAAGCCTTAATTGAATCAATTCAAAGAGGTAATCGGCGTCTTCAGCATGGCACTACTTTGTCCTGTGTTGGATCCACATGGGGTAGTTAGGATTGGCGGCAGATTTTCCTATTCTTCACTGTCATCTTCAAATAAACACCCTATTTTGCTTTCTAGGAATAGTCATCTCGCACATTTAATCGTACGCCATTATCAGTTGGTATCTCTTCATGGTGGCCCTCATGTTGTGGAGGGATTGATTTCCAGACAATTTTGGATAGTATGTGCTTGAGCTGACATTCGGTCGGAAATTATAAGGTATGTAAGATGTCGGCGATATCGCGGCGCAACCATGCAACCGATTATGTCTGATCTGCCTACTTCTAGAGTTGTGCCGCAAAAACCATTTACTTGTGTAGGCGTCGATTACAGAGTACCATTCTCCTATAAATTAAGTAATCGGAGGAATTCTTCAATTGAGAAGGCATACGTATGTTTGTTTATTTGTTTCACGTCCAAAGCAGTTCATTTAGAATCAGTGACTTATTTGTCTACTCCTGCGTTCTTAGTGGCGTTCCAACGTTTCATTGCACGACGGGAAATCCCGCGTATAATTCATTCCGACTGCGGAACTAATTTTGTTGGAGCCGATCGTTTTTTGAGGGATTTGTAGCAATTAATTAGATCTTCCCCTCATATGGAAGCTTTGTCATCCATTTCCCCCGCCTCGGGTATTATGTGGAAGTTTAATCCACCATCAGCACTGCATTTTGGCAGTTTATGGGAAGCCAGAATAAAGTCAGTGAAATACCATTTGTGTAGGTTTCTCAATGGTCAAACATTAAATTTGGAAGAATTTGCAACACTATTTTGTAAAATTGAACCCATATTAAATTCGCGATCCCTTATGCCAAGATCATCTGATCCTTCGGAAATTGACTGCTTAACTCCTGGTCATTTTCTTGTGGGTCGTCCTTTATTTGGTTTGCCAGATAATATACCTGAGGATTCAACACCTCTTCCCTCTCGATGGAAATTGATCGAGCAAATACATCGCCACTTTTGGTGTCGGTGGTCACAGGAATATTTACACACATTGCAGCAGCGTGCGAAATGGACGCGAGACACTCCGAACGTCAAAATAGGGGATCTACTCCTAGTCCGCGATTCCAATCTCCCCCCTTCACTTTGGAAAATGAGTCGAGTAATTAGAATATTTCCCGATTCTGCAGGTGTAGTTAGAATTGTAGAATTGAAGACTTCTTCGGGCACCTTAATTAGGCCCATCGTGAAGTTGGTACCATTACCAACTTCAATATAAGTTTTTCTTTGCATTTATTATTTATTTATTTGCCAGTTGAATCGCTCCTTTGTTTTGCATAAACAGCGTAGAAAAGTTGTTGTTACCTGTTCTCATGGTTATCCTGTCCATGGCCTAACCCAGATCCTGTACTAAGCCTCTCTGATGGGCCTCTGAGAGTGAAGTTTTAAAGAACCCTTTACCTAACCTTTTGTTTAAAATATATAAAGGAGCGTTCAACAAGCATGGTGAATTATTTACTTTAAGTTTCTTTGAGACTATAGTTTTCCTTTTTTTATGGTGAATTTCTTAATAAATTCACTAGGGGCGGGATGTTAGCGCGTCGGCACCTTTTCGCATCTATTTTTTCTCTCAGTTCATCCCTTTATATACTGTATATATAATACTGTGCCCAATGGGTCAAATTTTCATATATACGTAGCTCAACTGTAAAAAAAACTCCAGGGACTAGTTGTAAAAGGACACCTACAATGTCCAAAATGAATTTTATTATAGTTGCAATTTCTAGTAGCCTGCTGAAAGATTACAAATTACATATGCGGCCTGACGAAAGATTAACAACTCTCTACGCGGCCCGCCTCATAAAAAAGTTTGCCCACCCCTGTGGTAGACACTCTGGGAGGTTAGGTGGGGCTGTTGGGAGTGGATTTCCTATGAGAGAGCAGTGTGGTTATCGATTTAGCAAAAAGGAGAACTACTTTTGGGAGAGGACGTGATTCGTTTAGGCGAGAACAGACGAAGTCCGCGACGAGTGGACACAGTGAGGTCATCGACACTTCAAGGCAGCGAGACAGAGTTGAGAGCGAAGGATGAATGCAGGCAAGATGCTTTGATGAGCCATCGGCCACGCATACATACGCTGGTATGACTGACTATAGTGAAGGTCATCCCTGCTCGGAGCACGAGGCTGATTTCGCTGAACCTGCCCACGGACCAGAGGAGGGGTGGACAGGGCTGTGTAGTGGAGTCGGGACTTAAAGATGACAATTGTTGGGTGGCCAGGCATGTGTGCAGGGTGAAACAAAATGGGGAAGTGATTGCACAGGTAAGCAATTTTGGGGCTAATGAAATAACCTTGGGCAAGGGTACTGTGATTGCGAAAGTGAGCGACGTGTATGAAGACAAGTGCAGCGAAAAGTTTGTAAATATGTATGATAATGTAAATGAGAAGCGGGTGCATTGGGCTATGCCAGTCGAAACTTGCGATTTCGGTGTAAACCTAAAGGAGAAATTAGAGCACTTAAGGAAGGGAGAAAGGAGCATACTATTACCGATTCTAGAGGAATATGTGGATTTATTTTCTAAAGTAGAAAACCCTCCCACGACTCAGTTAACCTTGCATCACATCCCAACGGGGGGGGGGGGTGAAAGATCTATTTATAGAAAACCTTACCTCACGCCGCATCACCAAAAACCCTTGATCGAACAATTTTTCCAGGAACAATTGGTTGTGGGGATAATCGTACTGAGTGAAAGTCCTTGGGCCTCTCCCGTCGTGAGACATTCGAGTATTTAGGCGGGTGCAAGTATTTTACAAATCTCGACCTAACTAGCGGTTACCATCAGATACCCATGGATCCAGATTCGCAAGAAAAAACGGGATTCATTGTAAATAGCGGACATTACGAATATGTAAGGATGCCCTTTGGACTTAGAAATGCGCCGGCCACCTTTCACAGGATGATGGATGGGGTGCTGCGAGGAATGACTCCGTCACTATGCTTGGTGCATTTGGATGACGTCATTGTGTTTAGTAGCACGATTGAAGAACACGCGTCGCGATTAGGCCGGGTATTTGAAAAACTAAGGGAATCCGGATTATCCTTAAAATTTGAAAAGTGCCATATTGCCCTCCAGGAAGTAAACTATCTAGGACATGTAATTAGTTTTAAGGGGATTTATCCTGATCCTGAAAAGATTGCCGTGGTGAGAGACTTTCCAACACCTAAATCCACCAAAAAAACGCAGTCATTTTTAAGCTTGATGAATTATTACCGCCGATTCGTTGAAAATTATGCCGTTCACGCCTGCACTCTCACTAGGTTGTTAAAAAGAGGTGTGGCATTTGTGTGGACACCAGAATGTGACGAAGTGGTAAATAATTTAAAGAACGCATTGGCAAGCGGTCCGGTGCTCGTGTACCCTGATTTCTCTTTACCATTCACTATTTCGACGTATGCGAGTAACTTCGCAGTTGGTGCCATCTTATCATAAGTGGTGGGAGAGGAAGAGCATCCCGCGGCTTTTGCATCTAGACAAATGAAGGCCGCCGAACTAAATTACACGACGACCAAGAAAGAACTACTTGCAGTTGTTTGGGCAGTGAATCATGGGCATAAATTCACAATCGTAACAGACCATACGGCACTGACATGGTTATTTGGACTTAAAGATCCAAGCATTTACCTAATGCAGTGGACTTAAAAGTTAAGCGAATATGACTATGAGATAACCCATAAACTGGGAAGAGTTCATTCAAATGCCGATGCCCTAAGCAGAACAGAAAGAGGAGTGGTTGTAGAGGGTGAAATTGATTTTAAGAAGGAACAAGAGGGTGACGTCGAATGTAAGCTTTGGCAGAAAAATAAAAAATTCGAGATTTCGAGTGATACCCTTTTCCAAAAAACCGAAGGTAATAGACGCTAGAAAAGTACGTGTGGTCATATATGATGACGAAGAATTGGCACCCACGTGAGAGATGAGCTAATGTGTTGGGTTATGTTTGCAATGATATATAGGTATAGATATAATCGTCATGTTTGTGCTTTCAGTAGTACGTGAGAATAGCAATTATCTATGATACCCTCAATCGCAGTGAGTGATGCAATTAGTGTTTTGGGTAGAGTAAAATCTTCCATATTATCAGAAGAAAATATTGGTGTTGATGTTATCATAATATGCTTGATATTCAAAATTAGAGTTATATGCTTACAGGAAGAAGGTTGATGTTAATTTGTTTAAAGAAAAATGAAAAAATATATTTCCATAACTCTAATTTTTCTATAACTCGAATAATTTTTGCTTTCCTTTGAGATTCGAGTTATAGAAGTTCCACTACATATATATACAAATATTTAAAAGTATATTTCCATAACTTCAAGTGATTTTCTTCAAACCTGGTAGAAATGTATAGATAATGCACAGTAAAAAAAATCTATTTGAAACAAGCACTTCCTGAAAAAATGAAGCAATTAAAATTTGCTGTGGCTTTCCGTTATTCAGTTGTTTTCCCTGTACACCACATGGTCTTATTGAGTCTTGAATTAGCTTGGAGTCGGTATTGAAAAAGTTTTTTAATTTATCATGGAAAATGAAAATATGAGAAAGCGAAAACCATACACTTGGCAGTTTAAATTAGAAGTCGTAAAATTTGCTATAGAAAAAGGAAATTGTGATGCTGGAAGAAAGTTTAATGTAGGGAAATCAAGTGTACGAGAATGGCATAAAGGTGAATTGGTGCTGAAAAAGTTGCATCGGAAAAAACAGGCAATGCGTTTTAGAAAATGCTTTTGGCCAGAACTCAAGGAAGAACTGTATGAGTGGGTGATACGAGAAAGGGCAAAAGGCATTAAGATTTCAACAACGAGGGTCTTATTGCAAGCGAAATGCATTGCTCAAGAGATGGAAATCATGGGCTACAAAGCATATCCTTCCTGGGGATTCCGTTTTATGAGGTGGATCAATTTGTGTGTTCGTACATCAACAAGCATCAGCCAAAAATTACCGATGGGCTGGGAGGCGAAAATGATTAAGTTTAGACATTATATGAAAGAAAACATGTCTGGAGTTGATGCAATGCATGTTGGCAATATGGACGAGGTTCCGGTGAGTTTTGATCTTCCTTGTGCTAGAACTGTGAACCTTAAAGGGGTGAAAGATGTTTCCATAGCAACTACTGAGCATGAGAAGTCGAATTTTACAGTTGTTTTGTGTGCAATAACTGATGGTTCTAAGCTTCCTCTTATGGTGATTTTTAAATGAAAGTATGCTTTCCTATGGTCATTGTAATAACTGCGAATGAGAAAGTTTAGATGAAACAAGAAATGATGAGGTATTGGTTGGACAATGTGTTGAGAAAGCGAAAATCTGACTTTTTTAATCTGAAGTCACTGTTAGTCATGAATTCATGTCGTTGTCATATGATACCTGAAATTAAAAAAAAGGTCGGTAAATATTCAACACTAGCTATCATTCCCGGTGGTTTAACCAAAAAAACTTCAACCACTAGATCTGTCTGTGAACAAATCATTCAAATCAAAATTGCGAGCTAAGTGGGAGGATTGGATGTTAGCATCAATATACTAACTTCGGGAAAGTGAAAAGACCATCCTATGCAGAAATGTGTAAATGGATTGTTGACTTAAGACAGACACGGCAGAATTGGAAGATAATGAAGGTGATTCTTGTGAAAATGAAGTTTCAAATGTGCCTGACCAAATTATGAGTGCTATTCAAAGATTTTCATTGTTGAAAAGAGGAGAAAATTCACACTTTTTTCTGTTTAAAAGCAGATATTTATGCTAATTTGGTAGGTATTTGAATTTTGCATTCAAAAATTAAGAACTCTGTTCTTTCAGATAGACAGCTGCTCTTTTTTGAATTCATATCTCAATTTAAAATAATTTAAAATTAATTTTTAGAAAGCCTTGCACTGAATCCCATGCTTTTTTTTATGGGGTATTGAAATGAAACATTGAGGTTAAAAAGACACCTTAAATAAAAACAATTTTGTGATTTTCAATTTTTCTCATCGGTTGTGTCACTTAACCTACCAACATACCAAATTTCAGATTCATATCCCTTCTAGAAATACATTCAAGTTTTGTGTCAGTGAGCGAGTGAGTTAGGCACAAGTAGCTATATTATTATAGATATATATATTCTCCGTCATTAACAGCTATTATATATATATATATATATATATATATATATATATATATATATATATATATATATATATATATATATATATACTAGTAGAAGGTGCTTACATACTGCAAGCTTTTCATCATACCTTGAAAAAACATTCATTTTTAGACTGATATTTCATCATTACAAAATCCTGCCTAAGAAAAAATTTCAAATCTCCAGCTCATCTGAAAGTGCTAAACATTAGTATCCTCCTATATGTATGTAATATCCTCCTCTTCCTCTGTAAGAAACGTCTATCATTATATACTAGTAGTTGGTGCTTGCATTCTGCAAGCATATCATCTCCACATAAAAAAACATTCATTTCTCATATTTCATCATTACAAATATTTTTTTAATTCTAAAGATTTAACCCACGGAGGGATTTTCGTTTTTCCCTTAGGTAAAATTAATAGACTAAAACAATCCCAAAACTTTGCAATTTTAAGAATTTTACACTTTCTCCATTATGGGGTACTAATGCTACACATTTATGCCAAATTTTAAAGTTCTAGTACTTCTATAAGTAAAAAAATATTTTTCCAATATTTTAACATTTAAACATTTTTAACGGCCGCCGCAATATGTTTATAGAGAGATTTAAACGTTTATTTGTGCAAATGCACTACTCTGTATATAACTTGAAAATTTCAGCTTCCTAGATCATCCCGTAATGTCTAAACAGTTATCTATTTGTTTAAATTATAAGAATTTTTAACTGCCAAACAAATTAAATTATCAAAATTGTATATTTGTTTATTCGTTTATATTGAGTAAACTCTATATAACTTTAAAATTTCAACTCTCTAACCTGCCCTGTTTTATTTAAACATTTACATATTTTTTAAACTTTAAAAATTTTTAACTGGCAAACAAATTAAAGTATCAAAATTTATATAATACTTATTTCGTTTTTTACGAATTATACTTATAAAAAAAATTTCAACTCCGTAGCACATGCGGAAATACATAAACCTTGAAAATTTGTTTAAACAATTGCAAATTTTTAGCGTCCGCATTGTTACACTTTTTCATGATTTTCGTTTTTTATAATCGGTTTTGTACAAAATCCTACCTATGAAAAAAATTCGAATCTCCAGCACATCTGGAATTGCCTAAACATTACTATCCTCCTATATATATGTTATCATTATACTAGTAGAAAGCGCTTGCATACTGCAATCATTTCATCTCACTTTGAAAAAACATTCATTTTTCAGAGAGATATTTAATCATGAGAAATATTTCTTTAATTCTAAAGATTTCTCCTCTTGACCGGTTTTCGTTTTTTCATTATGGAAACATAATGGAGTAAAACAATAACTAATTTTTGCAATTTTAGGAATATTATAGATTTCCCACATTGACTTAATAATGCCACACATTTCTGCAAATTTTAAATTTATAGCACAATTAGAAGTGAAATAACATTTATCTAATTGTTTAAATTTAAATAATTTGTAACAGACAAAATAACGATTTCATGGATAAATTGAAATATTTATTCGTTTATTTGTATTAAGCTCTAAATAACTTTAAAATTTCAGCATTGTATAATCCCTATTTAGTTTTTTTACAAATCCTACCTCTAAAAAAATTTCAGCTCCGTAGCATTTAATCTCACCTTGAAAAAAACATTAATATTTCAGAGATGTATTTCATCATGAGAAATATTTATTTAATTCTAATGATTTCTACTCCGAAAGGGTTTTTGTTTTTTCATTATGGAACAATAATGGAGTAAAACAATCACTAATTTTTGCAATTTACGAAATATTATACTTTTCCCACATTTCTGTCAAATTTTAAAATTATAGTACAATTAGAAGTGAAAGAGCATTTATCTAATTTAAATAATTTTTAACGGCCAAAATAACGATTTTATGGATAAATTGAAATGATTTTTCCTTTAAATTGACTAACTTCCTGAAAATTTAAAATTATTAGCTCCCTAACTTACGGCGTAGTGTCTAAGCATCTACCTATTTGTTTAAACTTTAAGATTTTTAAATGCCAAACAAAGTAAAATATCAAAATTTGTATAATCCCTATTTCAGTTATATACAAAACCGACCTCTAAAAAAAATTTCAGCTCCGTGGCACATTCGAAAATACATAAACCCTGAATATTTGTTTAAACAATTGCGAATTATTAGCGTCCGCATTGTTGCACTTATTCAAGATTTTCGTTTTTCCTATTCGGTTTTGCACAAAATCCTACCTATGAAAAAAATTTCGAATCTCCAGCTCATCTGGAATTGCCTAAACATTAGTATCCTCCTATTTATATGTTATCATTATATATCGACGTTTATTCAAATGTTGATTTGTGCAAATGCACTACTCGGTAAATAACTCGAAAATTTCAGCTTCCCGAGTCATCCCGTAGTACGTAACAGTTATCTATTTGTTTAAACTTTAAGAATTTTTAACGGCAACACAAATTAAAATAAAAAAATTTCTAAAATCCCTATTTTGTTTTTTTTTTTAAATCCTACCTCAAAAAAATTTCAGCTGCGTAGCTCATTCGGAAATACATACACCTTCAAATTTTTTAAAATAATTACGAAATTTTAGCGGCCGCATTGTTGCACTTTTTCAGAATTTTCGTTTTTTCTAGTCGGTTTTGCACAAAATCCTACCTAATAAAAAATTTCGAATCTCTAGCTCATCTGGAAGTGTCTAAACATTAGTATCCTCCTATATGTTATATCCTCCTCCTCCTCTTCTGTAAGAAACGTCTATATATAACACTAGTAGAAGGTGCTTGCATACTGCAAGCATTTCATCTTACCTTGAAAAAACATTAATTTTTAGAGAGATATTTCATCATGGGAAATAATTCTTAAATTCAAAAGATTTGTCCTAGGGACAAAATTTCTTTTTTTACTTATGGAACAATTATAAGGTAAAACAATTGATAATTTTTGCAATTTTATGAAAATTATACGTTTTCCACATTGGGTTAATAATGCCACACATTTATGCCAAATTTTAAATTTGTAGCACATTTAGAAGTGAAATAACATTTATCTAATTCTTTAAATTATAATAATTTTTAACGGCAGCAATAAGAATTTCATAGATACAATGAAATGTTTAGTCGTTTAAATAGACTAAACTCTAAATAACTTGAAAATTTCAACTCTCGGACTCGCCCCGTAGTATCTAAACATTTACCTATTTGTTTAAACTTTAAGAATTTTTTACTGCCAAATAAATTAAAATATCAAAATTTCTATATCCCCTATTTCGTTTTTTTGCAAACACTACCACTAAAATTTTTTTAGCTCCGTAGCACATTCGGTAATACATAAACCTCAAAAATATGTTTATACAATTGCGAATTATTAGTGGTCGAATTTTTTAACTTTTTCAAAATTTCATTTTTTTCTATGTATAATTTTCTACGAAATGATTTCAAAAACTCAAACCTACACCATATAGTTCCAATATACAAATTATTAAACTTTAATGTACAAATGGGGTTAAAACAACCCCTAAAAATTAACAATTTTGATATTTTCGATTTTTATAGTTGGTTAAGAAAAAAGTTCTATAGACCTGCAAAATTTCAGCTTCCTAAACTTATTAGATTGGTCTACACACTGGATTGCGTTTTCCCATGCTAACTTATGGGAGATATTCCGGGGTCTCTGGAGTCGAACTCAAGACACTGAAAGCAATAATGATAATAATTCCTAATAGATATTGCGGGCATCTAGCAACACTGAAAATTTAATCTTTCTAGCTTACCGGCAAGTGCCCATAATTAATTTACAAAAATGGCGCAATGATTTTCTTATAGGAAAAAACGAAAGTTCCGGAATTTCTGGAGTCAAACTCATGTCACTTAGGTGACAAGTCTTATTTTATCTGAAGATTTTTCTATCATATCTACAAAACCTAAAATTTTCAGCTCTCTAGCTATTGTAGTTTGGGCTGGACATTAGTATCCTCCTATCATTCTATATAGACGTTCCTTACAGAGGAGGAGGAGGAAGAGATAACATATAACATCATTATATATCTACGTTTCTCACAGAGGATATAACATATAAGAGGATACTAATGTTTAGGCACTTACAGATGAGCTGGAGATTCGAAATACTTTTCTTAGATAGGATTTTGAGCAAAACCGACCAGAAAAAACGAAAATTTTGAAAAAGTGCAACAATGCGGCCGCTAAAAATTCCGAATTGTTTAAACAAATTTTCAGGGTTTAGGCATTTCCGAATGTGCTACAGAGCTGAATTTTTTTATAAGTAGAGTTCTTAAAAAAACGAAACATGGATTATACAAATTTGGATATTTTAATTTGTTAGGCAGTTAAAAATTATTAAAATTTAAACAAATAGATAACTGTTTAGGTACTACGGGATGAGCTAGGAAGTGTAGGATTAGTATCTTATAATGAAGATAGTGTAAAATTTTTAAAATTGCAACATTTGGAAATTGTTTTAAAGTATTATTTTTACATGTGGGAAAAAAGAAAATTGCTGCGTAGGTGAAATATTTAGAATTAAAAGACTATTTGTAATGAAGAAATGTCTGTCTGAAAAATGAATGTTTTTTCAAGGTGAGGTGAAATGCATGCAGTATGCAAGCACCAACTAATAGTCATTCTATATAGACGTTTCTTACAGAGGAGGAGGATGCTAATGTTTAGGCACTTCCAGATGTGCTGGATATTTGAAAATTTTTTCTTTGGTAGGATTTTGCGCGTAACCGTCTGAAAAGAACGAAAATCATGAAAAAGTGCAACAATGCGGCCGGTAAAAATTCGCAATTGTTTAAAAAAATTTTCAGGGTTAAGTTTTTACGCATATGCTATGGAGTTGAAATTTTTTTTATAAGTAGAATTCTTAAAAAAATGAAATAGGGATTGTACAAATTTTGATATTTAAATTTGTTTGGCAGTTAAAAATTCTTAAAATTTAAACAAATAGATAACTGATTAGATACTACGAGATGGGCTAGGAAGCTGAAATTTTCAAATTTTTTGCAGAGTAGTGAAATTGCACAAATAAACATTTCAATTTCACCATATATGAATTGCAGCGGCCGTTAAAAATTATTTAATTTTAAACAATTAGAAAAATATTATTTTACTTATAGAAGTGCTACAACTTTAAAATTTGGCAAAAGTGTGTAGCATTATTACCATATAATGAAGAAAAGTGTAAAACATTTAAAATTGAAACTTTTGGGGATTCTTTTAATCTATTATTTTTACATGTGGGAAAAACGGGAATCGTTGCGGAGGTGAAATCTTTAAAATTTATAAAATCTTTGTAATGATGAAATGTCTGTCTGAAAAATCAATGTTTTTTCAAGGTGATATGAAATGCTTGCAGTATGCAAGTACCAACTACTAGTTTGTTATATATATGTTATATATATGTTATATATATGTTATATATATGTTATATCCTCCTCTGTAAGAGTCGTCGATATATAATGACTAGTAGTTGGAGCTTGCATATTGCAAGCATTTTATCTCAACATAAAAAAACATTTATTATTCAACTTTCATCATTACACATATATTTTTAATTCTAAATATTTCACCTGCGCAGCGATTTTAGTTTTTCCCACATGTAAAAATAATAATTTAAAACAATCCCTAAATGTTGCAATTTTAAAAATTTTCACTTCCTTCATTATGGGGTACTGATGTAAAATAAAATTAAAATTAAAATTTAATGTACAAATGGGGTTAAAATAAACCCCTAAAATTAACAATTTTAAAATTTTCGATTTTTATAGTTGGTTATGAGAAATGTTCTATAATGTTGCAAAATTTCAGCTTCCTAAACTTATTAGATTGGTCTACAAACTAGATTCTGTTTTCCCATGCTAACTTATGGGAGATATTCCTGGGTCTCTGGAGTCAAACCCAAGAAACATTAAGCAAAAGTGACATAAATTCTTAATAGATATTACGGGCATCTAGCAACACTGAAAAGTTCATCTTTCTAGCTTACCGGCAAGTGCTCATAATTAATTTACAAATATGGCGCAATGCTTTTCTTATGAGAAAAAACGCAAATTTCGGAATTTCTGGAGTCGAACTCATGTCACTTAGATAAGAAGACTCATTTTATCCAAAGGTTTCTTCATTATATCTACAAAACCTAAAACTTTCAGCTCTCTAGCTATTGTAGTTTGGGCTGGACATTAGTATCCTCTTATCATTCTATATAGACGTTCCTTACAGAGGAGGAGGAGGAGGATATAACATACTAGTAGAAAGTGCTTGCATACTGCAAGCAATTCATCTCACCTTGAAAAAACATTAATTTTTCAGACAGATATTTCATCATTTCAAATATTCTATTAATTCTAATGATTTCACCTCCACAGCGATTTTCGTTTTTCCCACATGTAAAAATAATAGTTTAAAACAATCCCCAAATGTTGCAACTTTAAACATTTTACACTTTCTCCATTATGGGGTAGTAATGATATACATTTCAGCCAAGTTTTGAAGTTGTAGCACTTCTAGAAGTAAAGTAATATTTTTCTAATTGTTTAAAGTTTAAACATTTTTAACGTTTGCCGCAATATATATATGGAGAAATTGAAATGTTTATTTGTGCAAATGCACTGTTCTGTAACTAATTTTAAAATTACAGCTTCCTAGCTCATCCCGTAGTACCTAAAAAATTATTAAACTTTAATGTTCAAATGGGGTTAGAACAATTCCTAAAATTTACAATTTTAAAATTTTCGATTTTTATAGTTGGTTATGAGAAAATTTCTTTAATCTTGCAAAATTTCAGCTTCCTAAACTTATTAGATTGGTCTACACACTGGATTGCGTTTTCCCATGCTAACTTATGGGAGATATTCCGGGGTCTCTGGAGTCGAACCCAAGACACTGCAAGCAAAAGTGACAATAATTCCAAATAGATATTTCGGCCATCTAGCAACACTAAAAATTTCATTTTTCTATCTTACGTGAATGTGCCCAAACTTAATTTACAAAAATGGCGCAATGCATTTCTTATGGGATAAAACGCAACATTCGGAATTTCTGGAGTCGAACTCATGTCACTTAGGTGACAAGTCTCATTTTATCTGTAGGTTTCTCCATCATTCAGCTCTCTAGCTCTTATAGTTTGGGCTGGAAATTAGTATCCTCCTATCATTATATATCGACGACTCTTACATAGGAGGATATAACATACTAGTAGTTGGTGCTTCCATACTGCAAGTATTTCATCTCAACATAAAAAAACATTCATTATTCATCTTTCATCATTACACATATATTTTTAATTCTAAATATTTCACCTCCGCAGCGATTTTCGTTTTTCCCGCATGTAAAAATAATATTTTAAGACAATCCCCAAATGTTGCAATTTTAAAAAATTTACACTTTCTCCATTATAAGGTTCTAATGCTACACATTTTAGCCTAATTTTAAAGTTGTAGCGCTTTTAGAAGTAAAATAATATTTTTCTAATTGTTTAATTTTAAATAATTTTTAACGGCCGCCGCATATCATACATGGAAAAATTGAAATGTAAATTTTCGCAAATTCATTACTTTGTATATAATTTGAAAATTTCAGCTTCCTAGCTCATACCGTAGTACCTACACAGTTATCTATTTGTTTAAACTTTAAGAATTTTTAACTGCCAAATAAATTAAAATATCATTATATATCGACGACTCTTACAGAGGAGGATATAACATACTAGTAGTTGGTGCTTGCATACTGCAAGCATTTCATCTCACATTAAAAGAACATTCATTTTTCAGACAGAAATTTCAACATTACAAATAGTCTTTTAATTCTAAAGATTTCATTTCTGCAGCGATTTTCGTTTTTCCCACATGTAAGAATAAGAGTTTAAAACAATCTCCAAATGTCGCAATTTTAAAAATTTTACACTTTCTTCATTATAAGGTTCTAATGCAACACATTTTAGCCAAATTTTAAAGTTGTAGCACTTATAGAAGTAAAATAATATTTTTCTAATTGTTTAAATTTAAATAATTTTTAACGGCCGCCGCAATACATATATGGTAAAATTAAAATGTTTATTTGTGCAAATTTACTATACTGTAAATAATTTGAAAAATTCAGCTTCTTAGCTAATCCCATAGTACCTAAACAGCTATCTATTTGTTTAAACTTTAAGAATTATTAACTGCCAAACAAATTAAAATATCAAAATTTGTATAATCCCTATTTCGTTTTTTTAAGAATTCTACTTATAAAAAAAATTTCAACTCCGTGGGACGTTCGAAAATACATAAACCTTGAAATTTTTTTTAAACAATTGCGAATTTTTAGCGGCCGCATTGTTGCACTTTTTCAAGATTTTCGCTTTTTCTAGTCGGTTTTGCACAAAATCCTAACTATGAAAAAAATTTCGAATCTCCAGCTCATCTGGAAGTGCCTAAACATTAGTATCCTCCTATATGTTATATGTTATATCCTCCTATGTAAGAGTCGTCGATATATAATGATAGGAGGATACTAATTTCCAGCCCAAACTATAAGAGCTAGAGAGCTGAATGATGGAGAAACCTACAGATAAAATGAGACTTGTCACCTAAGTGACATGAGTTCGACTCCAGAAATTCCGAATGTTGCGTTTTATCCCATAAGAAATGCATTGCGCCATTTTTGTAAATTAAGTTTGGGCACATTCACGTAAGATAGAAAAATGAAATTTTTAGTGTTGCTAGATGCCCGCAATATCTATTTGGAATTATTGTCACTTTTGCTTGCAGTGTCTTGAGTTCGACTCCAGAGACCCCGGAATATCTCCCATAAGTTAGCATGGGAAAACGCAATCCAGTGTGTAGACCAATCTAATAAGTTTAGGAAGCTGAAATTTTGCAAGATTATAGGACTATTCTCATAACCAGCTATAAAAATCGAAAATTTTAAAATTGTAAATTTTAGGGGTTGTTCTAACCCCATTTGAACATTAAAGTTTAATAATTTTTTAGGTACTACGGGATGAGCTAGGAAGCTGTAATTTTAAAATTAGTTACAGAACAGTGCATTTGCACAAATAAACATTTCAATCTCTCCATATATACATATTTCGGTAACCGTTAGAAATATTTAAATTTTAAACAATTAGAAAAATATTATTTTACTTCTTGAAGTTCTACAACTTAAAATTTGGCTGAAATGTGTAGCATTAGTATCTCATAATGAAGATAGTGTAAAATTTTTAAAATTGCAACATTTGGGGATTTGTTTAAACTATTATTTTTACATGTGGGAAAAACGAAAATCGCTGCGGAGGGGAAATATTTATAATTAAAAAACTATTTGTAATGATGTAATGTCTGTAAGAGTCGTCAATATATAATGATAGGAGGATACTAATGTTTAGGCACTTCCAGATGAGCTGTAGATTCGAAATTTTTTCTTAGGTAGGATTTTGTCCAAAACTGACTAGAAAAAACGAAAATCTTGAAAAAGTGCAACAATGCGGCCGCTATAAATTCGCAATTGTTTAAAAAAATTTTCAAGGTTTATGTTTTTTCGCATGTGCTACGGAGTTGAAATTTTTTTATAAGTAGAATTCTTAAAAAAACGAAATAGGGATTATACAAAATTTGATATTTTAATTTGTTTGGCAGTTAAAAATTCTTAAAGTTTAAACAAATAGATAGCTGTTTAGGTACTATGGGATGAGCTAGGAAGCTGAAGTTTTCAAGTTATGTACAGAGTAGTGCATTTGCACAAATAAACATTTGAATTTTTCCTTAGACATTTTGCGGCGGCCGTTAAAAATGTTTAAAATTTAAACAAATGAAAAAATATTATTTCACTTCTAGAAGTACTGCAACTTTAAAATTTGGCAGAAATGTGTAGTATTAGTACCCCATAATGGAGAAATATAAAATTCTTAAAATTGCAATGTTTTGGGATGGTTTTATCTATAACTTTTACATTAGGGAAAAACAAAAATCGCTCCGGAGGTGAAATATTTAGAATTAAAAAAGTATTTGTTATGATGAAATATGAAAAATGAATGTTTTTTCATGTTGAGATGATATGCTTGCAGAATGCAAGCACCAATTACTAGTATGTTATATCCTCCTCCTCCTTCTCTGTAAGAGTCGTCGATATATAATGATAGGAGGATACTAATGTTTAGGCACTTCCAGATGTGCTGGAGATTCGAAGTTTTTTTCTTAGGTAGGAGTTTGTGCAAAACCGACTAGAAAAAACGAAAATCATGAAAAAGTGCAACAATGCGGCCGCTAAAAATTCGCAATTGTTTAAACAAATATTCAGGGTTTAGGCATTTCCGAAACACTTGTTAAAGATAACATTTTTTTTAATTTTGAGGTGAATGATTTCTTCAATGATGAACTGTTTGGGTTCCAAAAAGGAAAGTCTACTATACAAGATATACAGAAAATTTTAAGTGAAGTACAGTGCTTTTGAAATGAAAGGTTCCACCACTGTAACTTTCTGTGATTTGGGTAAAGCTTTAGACTGATTACCTCATGATCTTTTATTAAAGAAATTAGATTATGGAATTGTAAATGGAGAATTAAACCTTTTTGAGTCATATCTTACTCACAGAATGCAATGCATCTCTTTAAATGAGAAAATATAAAGTACTAAAGAGGTTAAGAGGGGTGTTCCTCATGGATATGTATTGGGGCCCATACTGTTGATTATCTTTATGAATGATCTGATAACTAATGACCAAGGTCCTGCAGTCTTACATGCTGATGATGTAGAATTGACGGCAAGTCTACAGGATCTAATTTAACTCAAAAAAGAAATAAAAATAGGGAACAGAAAGCTTCTGCTTAGTTTGAAGCAACTAAATTATTCCTGAAGAGGGAAAACACAAAAAAGGTGCTATTTTCACTTAATAATGCACATTTACAAGTGACTGAAATGAAACATGTTGTCAATTACCTTTGTATATGTTTAGATTTCAAATTAAACTGGAGACCACCACTCCAAGGGTTAAAGAAAATACTATCAAGAGTCTTGTACCTATTACAGAGACTTAAGAAGGCTGACCTCAGGTAAAATACTAAAAATTGCCTATTATGCCCATTTTCATAGCTTGATGTGCTATGGTCTGATTCTTTGGGGTTTATCTCCAGCTGCCAAGGAAATTTTCATTATGTAAAAAAGCTCTTAGAATTGTGGCAGGGATTAATAACAGAGAACATTACAAGCCCTTTTTTAGACAATCTAATATATTATAACTGGTCTCTGCATCTCTGCCTGCGTTTGAAGAATATTCAGCGTGAACTCCTACAGGTTTTAAGTTGGAGGTCATCCCCCAGAAAGGCATGGGTTCAATACCAGGATAGTTTTCGTTTTTGCATTTGATTAACATGTAATCAGCTAGAATACAAGGTGTAGACCTATATTCTTTAAGGTATTAAAATATCTTACGATCGAGACTGACTCGAGATTTATACCATTTAATACAGAAAGAAATCAAGATTCTTATTCTTACCACAGATTCTGTTGTTTAATTCCTGTTTGCTCATATTTTAAGTTTATTTTCAATTTTCTCCAGTTTTTCGACATTTCAAAAAGGAGGTTGTTAGGGTAGTCGGCATTACTCATCTCAGACTTTTTGCATTGTTAGACTCGGGCTTCAAGTGCATTTGCACTAAGCTTGCAATAAAATGCGTGAAGAACAAAAACATTGTCTCAAGTGACGTCACCTCCCAGTATAAACACAAATAAATCAAGAATGGTTTGCTCGATTTCAACAAATCTTTTGCCTGAATACTCAGCACAAACTCTTGCAGGTTTTAAGTGGGAAGTCATCTTCCAAAAAGACATGAATGGTGTCAGCAACATAATTATTTTAAGAGGGCGATAAAAGTGGTTCAACTAATAACTGCAACAGGCCCCTAGTATGAAATTATGACCTTACCTGCATTGACTATATATGAAGGTGCATGTTTTATTAAAAGAAACTATGATGCTTACCCTGTAAGAAATGTAATTCAGGAGCATTAAACTAGAAACTCTGTACTTCTTGATGTACCTAGGGGAAGACTTGACAATAATGATTCCATTTATAAAAAAATCTTTTAATAAACTCCTTGCAAGTGTCAAGGCTCTAAATCCTAACTCCTTCCAAAAACGGATCAAAGAAACATTTGTAGAAAAAGCATATTATGATGTAAAGGAATTTTTTGTTGATATTATTGTCTAATGCAAATGTGTATGCTTTTATGTACTTTATTTTTCTTTTATTTATACTAGATTTTAAGTTTTAATATAATCTGACATGTCCTATTGCCATAACATGACCTAATGGAATTAATAAAAATTATTATTATATCCTATATATGTAAGAAGCAGCTATTTATAATATCTGTATGTCTATAAGTCTGAAAGTGCTTTCATTGGCTGACTGAAAGCTAATGAGAGATCGGGAGATAACCCTGTTATTCTGTTGACAACAAGTTCAATGTCCTGCTGTAAGAAGGCAGGTCAACTGAAAGTGAGAAAAAGGCAAAGAATGATAGATGAAATAAGAGAGATAGGAGGCTACAGTGAAAATTGAAATTTAAAATTTAAAAAAATTTAATCAGCTCCTAAACGATACAATTCAAAAACTTTTTTGAGATAAAGTTAAAAATATCAAGTTGACAAAAAATTACTTTTTGCCAGGGACTTGATATCTCAAAGAAATATCTGATGGTTTATGCATCATCAGATAACTACAGGGAGCAAGCAGACTAAGATCAAACAGACACACATACATGCACTCAATCGCACAAATCTTTAAAGAACAGAAAAACGAACAAAGGATATTCTAAATGTGCATTTCAAGAGAAAAGCTCTCATCATTAGTAGATGATATTGATGAAAGAACAGTCTCATTAGAGGTGTTTAAATGGTATGAAAGTGGAAAGGTAAGGAGGAAAGTCGACAGTTAGAATGTAGAGGGGAATGGGGGAGAGGGCTGCGGTCGCTGTTCATAACCATCTGTTGGTGTTTGTGTATGTACATAGTTTTGTATATGTCTAATTTGTATCATTTAAATCACAGAGGAAGTCATATTTGAATCGTGCTTGAGATGGTTAAATTGCAATGCAATACGTTAAACTTAATGATCAACAGTTATATCCAAATGCAGTTCCCGGTAATTAAGAACTCGGGGAGTTGCTGGATTATGGAGGTTCAACTGCATAACATATTGTGAGTTCAGTTCCTTAATCAAGTTTTTGCAAATAAGCAATAATAAGAAGACTACAAAACAAATTCAATCAATATTTGTTTTTGATCTTTTTACCTGCATCCCTTCTTGAAGTGCATCTATATTCCCTTGCAAATCATTGATAATCTTAGTCTGGCAATTCAGTTCCTCCTTTAATGTATCTATTATGTTGTGAAGATGCTGTATATAAGAAGAGGAAAAATGCTGCATAAGATAAAAAAATGTATCTTTAACATGATTCATACTTTCATTAGTTCTTCATACATGCCTTATCTGTTGGTTTTCAGCACAATTGCTAAGTTATTTTCTAGCAATGCTGTTTCCATCATGAAGCATTACAAAATAAAGTTAAAATAAAAATCAATTACTATAATACTAAATATATTATTTATTGTTTCTATTGTTAACTTATTTGTAAGCAGACAAAATTAATTTGCTAATTACCTCACTTTCTTGAGAAGAAGAGTTTTTTCTTGATTTCCCCATTTCTTCTTTCAGTATTTCCAACTGTTGAACAAATTTTTTTTCCACAGATAACACAGCAATTTCCTTTTCTTCATTGAGTCTTTTCCATTGGCATTCTGAAAATATTTTAGAAAATCTTTAATGAAATTGATTCGGAAGAAAGTTTGAGCTCGTAAAGTGATGGAGGAAACTACAATGAAATTTGTTCCAAACACTGAAGCACATTGACAGTGAGCAGAATTACTTAACTGATCCCTTATTTTTTGGCATTTTTTATCTCTTCTCCTCTGTTGCCGATGAGAAGTTCTAGCATCAAAACTTATTTTTGGTGACCTAATTTAAAATTTGTTTGTCGAAAGATGAGGAATGTATAAAAATCTAAGTTAAAATAAGATGTAAAATGAGTTTGCGATGAACGATCAGGGAAAATTAAATAATTGTATGGGCGCGTCTGGCCGACACTGCTGCTTATATACACTTGCACAGCTCACATGCTTGGCACATGCTCTCACTGCCGATGCTGTATCTTATATACCCTTGCACTGCCCGTATGCTCTCGTGGCGGACGCTGCAACTTATATACCCTCTCACTGCCCATGTGCTCGACATACCAAGTGCTGCATCTAAAAATTACCTATAGGAAAGTACTTTGTTCCATAAAAGGGTTCTTGAAAAAATGTCATAACTTTCAATCAGAAAAAGAAAAGGGAGTGGGGATTATAGTGGGAAAAGAGATAGCTGAAAGAATTAGCAAGGTAGTGGCAGTTAATGACGGATTAATAGCTGTAAAACTTCAAATGGAGCTAGTGGAAATGCTTATCATTCAAGTGTATATGCCAACTACTAATGCTGGTGATGACAGAGTAGATGAAATGTATTAACCGATTATGGAAATATTGGAGGAGGAGGGAAAAGGAAGGATCACCACCATAGTAATGGGAGACTGGAACAGTGTAGTCGGAGAGGGACAGGAAGATAACATAGTGGGAAAATACGGACTAGGGAAGAGAAATGAAAGAGGGGAGAAACTTGTAGCATTCTGCCATAGAAATAGATTGATTGTAATTAATACATGGTTTAAGCATCACCAGTGGAGACTTGACACATGGAGAAGCCCAGGAGACCAGATGATACCAGATAGATGAAAGATTTAGAAATAGCATTAAAAATGTAAAAACACTAACAGGGGCAGATATCGATTTCGGCCACAACCTTTTGGTGGCAAATACACAATGTAGACTGATGAGTGTTAAGAGAAACATAAGAGTTAACAAGAAATAGAACTTACAGGAACTCCTTAAGAGCAAGGAGGCTATCATGACTAAGCTGGAGGAAAGGTTGGGGAAGAGACCTGAAGAAAATAGGAACAATGTAGATGAGGAATGGAGATACATCCATAGCAATATTAAAGATGTAATGGAAAAGAAGGTAGGAAAGATAATGGGTGAAAGAAACAAAAAACCCTGAATCACAAAGTGGAAGAACATAAACACTAAAGAAGGCCAAAGGAAGTATGAGGATTTAAATAATGCTTTAAGAAGGGAAACAGATAAAGCCAGAGAGCAGTGGATAAATGAGAAATCCAAGGAAATTGTCGAATGTGAAAGAATTTGTAGAACTGACCTCATGTATAGCAAAGCAAGGGAACTATTCAAGAAAAAGGTAAGAAAGGTAGAATGCAAAAGAATCATGAACAAAAGTGGTAAAATAGTCTCGGAGCCAGACAATGTAAAGAGAGTCTGGAAAGAATACATTGAGGTGCTATATGACAAAGAAGGCAGAACAGAAAATATTGAATTACCGTATTTTCCCATCAATATCGTTATATATACAAAAAAATTCAAAATCTGGTCAAAATTATCTTGCGTGTTATACAAGGGAAAAAATTAAATTTTGAAAAAATGAGACTTTTTTCAAGGTTTATTAACAGCTGTTGTTATGAATCTTTGATTTCTATGTCACAATGACAAAAACTAGCCTAATACCTAACATAAAAAATTATTAGAATACAGGTAATGAAGTCCGAAACCACATTTTTTACGTCGAAATTTATTATCTCGTATTTATATTTCAACTAGCATATAACCAGTGCTAACACAAGAATCAAGAAAATAGAGCTTCGCACAATACTATTTCAATGCTGAATTTTATAGTAACCAAATTTTACTTACCTTTCCTTCGGCAAAAACCACAGGAATTACATAACAATAGGATTTCAAGGTCTAACAACGTAATTAGTAGACAAGGCAATAACCCATTAAAATGGCTATATTTCTCAAAATATGCGAATTAAGCAGTTTCGAATTGTAGGATAAAAAAGAGGAATTGAGTAAGAAACTTTATTTTGTATTCTTTAAAATGATTCAAATTCTAAGATCTTTCGTTAATTCTTTTTAATTTTATCTCAAAATGAATAAAAGACTGCACTTGGAAAAATCGAATTTTACATGTTATCTTCCTAGAAGTCAATCTCCCGATTTTTTTTTGTCTACCCCTTACGACTGGCTAAGAGCATTTACGTATCAATTTTCATGATATTCTTGCCATTCAAACTCATGGAAAGCGATTCTGAATGCATTTCTGATAGACCTTGCATCTTCACACAATTACAGTATGATATCGAGACAAAGTTATTGATTTACATTGCTTATTATTATTATGATTTTTGCAATTTTTGCAATTAAAACAAAGGGTACTATTGTAAAATGAGACAAAATTGACCCAAATGAGTAAAATTATAAATATTTAATGAATGCATTAAAATCAAATTATTCAAAACCATAAAAATCGTCACCTGATTTTTGTTGTAAATTCTTATTGTTTTTCATAACTAATTTTATCAAGGGCAAATTTCAACAGATAAACTACAAGTGTTAAAAAACCGGAAACTCCTACTTTTTTCCGCTATTCATTTGTTATAAACTCCATCGTAGCCCCATAGCAAGTAGGATTATTCCGTTACTCATTTGTCCAAAGAACGACTTTTTTAAGTCAGTAGGAAAAAAAATGACAGTGCGTCATCTATACATTTTTACCCATACTAAAAATTTCGAGGTGCGCGGTATCAAGTAGGTGCGTTATCGATGGGAAAATATGGTAGTTGAAAAAGAGGATGTGGAAAATGACCAGCTAGGACTAAGTATTCTCTAATCTGAAGTTAAAAGAGCAATTGATGATATGAAAATAAGAAAGGCTGTTGGGAGTGATGATATACCAGAGGACGTTCTTTAAGTTTCTGGGTCGAAAGCAGTTAAGCAACTCACAAAATTTTTTAACCAAGTATATGAAACTGGCATATGGCCTAAAGATTTTTTAGATGTTGTTATGGCACCACTGGAGAAAAAGAACAATGCAAAATGTTGTAAGGATTACAGAGCAATTAGTATTATTTCTCATACAGCTAAAGTTCTAAACAGAATAATAACCAAAAGAATTGAAGGTAAAATAGAAAAGGAGCTGCAAGATTATCAGTTTGGTTTCAGAAGAGGAAGAAGGACTAGAGATGCTATAGGATGTATGAGGATGATGATAGAAAGAATGCTAGAAGTCAATAAGGTATGTATTTTTGTTTTGTAAATGGGAAGAAAGCTTTTGATGGAAGAGAAAAGATTAAAGATAGGAGGTGAAAGTATTACCACTATTAAACATGCAGATGATCAGGGATTAATAACAGAAGATGAGAAAGAAATTCAGAGGATGACAGGCAAACTAGTGGAGGTTGGCCAACAATGTGGAATGAAGATAAATGCTGAAAAACAAAGTCATGGTGGTTTCAAAGGAACATAAAGAATTAAATATAATAATAAATGGCCAAAAATTGGAACAAGTAAGTAGTTTCAAATATCTTAGCAGTATTTTAGCGCAGGATGGAAGTAGTACACAGGACATCAGAAGTAGGATTGCAATGGCAAAAGCTGCATTTAACGAGGAGCTTCTCACATGCAAGAAAATAAATCTATAAACAAGGAAGAAATTAGTGAAATGCTACATATGGAGCATAGCTCTCTATGGTGCAGAGACGTGAACGGTAAGGAGAAAGGACGAAAAATATTTAGAAAGTTTTGAGATGTGGATATGGAGGAGGATGATGAAGTAAAATGGACAGAACAGAAGAGAAAAGAAGAAGTATTAGAAATGGTTGGAAAAAAGGATGCTAATATCCTAGCTCATCCCGTAGTACTTAAACAGTTATCTCTTTGTTTAAACTTTAAGAATTTTTAACTGCCAAACAAATTAAAATATCAAAATTTGTACAATCCCTATTTCGTTTTTTTAAGAATTCTACCTACAAAAAAATATTTAACTCCATAGCAAATTTAGAAATACATAAACCTTGAAAATTTGTTTAAACAATTGCGAATTTTTTGCTGCCACATTGTTGCACTTTTTCATGACTTTCGTTTTTTCTAGTTGGTTTTGCACAAAATCCAAACCTATGAAAAAAATTTTGAATATCCAGCACATCTGGAAGTGCCTAAACATTAGTATCTTCCTATATGTTATATATCATTATATATCAACGACTCTTACAGAGGTGGATATAACATACTAGTAGAAGGTGCTTGCATGATCATTATATATAGACGTTCCTTACAGAGGGAAGGAGGAGGATATAACAGGAGAATACTAATGTCCAGCCCAAACTACAAGAGCTAGAGACTTGAAGGTTTTAGTTTTTGTAGATATGATGAAGAAACCTACAGATAAAATGATACAACTCACCTAAGTGACATGAGATCGACTCCAGAAAATCCGAAGGTTGCGTTTTTTCCCATAAGAAAAGCATTGCGCCATTTTTGTAAATTAATTTTGGGCACTTGCCGGTAATCTAGAATAATGAAATATTCAGTGTTGCTAGATGGCTGCAATATCTATTAGGAATTATTGTTACTTTTGCTTACAGTGTTCTGGGTTCGACTCCACATACCCATGGAATATCTCCCATAAGTTAGCATGGGAAAAAGTTATCCCAGTGTGTAGACCAATCTATAAAGTTTAAGAAGCTGAAATTTTGCAGGATTATTGAATTTTCTCATAACCAACTATAAAAATCGAAAATTTCAAAATTGTAAATTTTTGGGGTTGTTTTAAGCCCATTTGAACATTAAAGTTTAATAATTTTTTAAGTACTATGGGATGAGCTAGGAAGCTGCAATTTTCATATTATTTACAGAACAGTGCATTTGCACAAATAAACATTTCAATCTCTCCATATATAACTTTCGGCAAACGTTAAAAATGTTTAAATTTTAAACAATTAGAAAAATATTATTTTACTTCTATAAGTGCTACAACTTTAAAATTTGGCTGAAATGTGCAGCATTAGTACCCCATAATGGAGAAAGTATAAAATGTTTAAAATTGTAAAATTTGGGGATTGTTTAAAACTATAATTTTTACATTTGGGAAAAACTAAAATCACTGTGGAGGTGAAATCTTTAGAATTATTCGCAATTGTTTAAACAAATTTTCAAGGTTTATGTATTTCTAAATTTGCTATGGAGTTAAATATTTTTTTGTAGGTAGAATTCTTAAAAAAACGAAATAGGGATTGTACAAATTTTGATATTTTAATTTGTTTGGCAGTTAAAAATTCTTAAAGTTTAAACAAAGAGATAACTGTTTAAGTACTACGGGATGAGCTAGGATATTAGCATCCTTTTTTCCAACCATTTCTAATACTTCTTCTTTTCTCTTCTGTTCTGTCCATTTTACTTCATCATCCTCCTCCATATCCACATCTCAAAACTTTCTAAATATTTTTCGTCCTTTCTCCTTACCGTTCACGTCTCTGCACCATAGAGAGCTATGCTCCATATGTAGCATTTCACTAATTTCTTCCTTGTTTATAGATTTATTTTCTTGCATGTGAGAAGCTCCTCGTTAAATGCAGCTTTTGCCATTGCAATCCTACTTCTGATGTCCTGTGTACTACTTCCATCCTGCGCTAAAATACTGCTAAGATATTTGAAACTACTTACTTGTTCCAATTTTTGGCCATTTATTATTATATTTAATTCTTTATGTTCCTTTGAAACCACCATGACATTTCATATCACCTGCGGGATGAGCTAGGAAGCTGAAATTTTTCAATTATTTGCAGAGTAGTAAATTTGCACTATTAAACATTTCAATTTCTCCATATATGAATTGCGGCGACCGTTAAAAATTATTTAATTTTAAACAATAAGAAAAATATTATTTGACTTCTAGAAGTGTTACAACTTTAAAATTTTGCTAAATTGTGAAGCATTACTACCCCATAATGGAGAAAGTGTAAAAAATTTTAAATTGCAACATTTGGGGATTGTTTAAAACTATTATTTTTACATTTGGGGAAAACGGAAATCGCTGTGGAGGTGAAATCTTTTGAATTAAAAGAATATTTGTAATGATAAAATGTCTGTCTGAAAAATGAATGTTTTTTCAAGGTGATATGAAATGCTTGCAGTATGCAAGCACCAACTACTAGTATGTTATATCCTGCTCTGTAAGAGTCGTCGATATATAATGATAACATATAACAGGAGGATACTTATGTTTAGGCACTTCCAGATAAGCTGGAGATTCGAAATTTTTTTCATAGGTAGAATTTTGTGTATAACTGACTAGAAAAAACGAAAAACGAAAACGAAAATCTTTAAAAAGTGCAACAATGCGGCCGCTAAAACTTCGCAATTGTTTAAACAAATTTTCAAGGTTTATATATTTCCTAATGTGCCACGGAGTTGAAATTTTTTTTATAAGTAGAATTCATAAAAAAAAACAAAATAGGGTTTATACAAATTTTGATATTTTAATTTGTTTGGCAGTTAAAAATTCTTAAATTTTAAACAAATAGATAGCTGTTTAGATACTATGGGATAAGCTAGGAAGCTGAAATTTTCAAATTATTTACAGTATAGTACATTTGCACAAATAAACGTTTCAATTTTACCATATATGTATTGCGGCGACCGTTAAAAATTATTTAAATTTAAACAATTAGAAAAATATTATTTTATTTCTAGAAGTGCTACAACTTTGAAATTTGGCTAAAATGTGTAGCATTAGAACCTTATAATGAAGAAAGTGTAAAATTTTTAAAATTGCGACATTTGGAGATTGTTTTAAACTATTATTCTTACATGTGGGAAAAACGAAAATCGCTGAGGAGGTGAAATCTTTAGAATTAAAAGAATATTTGTAATGATGAAACGTAGGTCTGAATAATTATTGTTTTTTCAAGGTGAGATGAATTGCCTGCAGTATGCAAGCACCTTCTACTAGTATGTTATATCCTCCTCTGTAATAGTCGTCGATATATAATGATAACAGGAGGATACTAATGTTTAGGCACTTCCAGATGTGCTGGAGATTTGAAATTTTTTTCTGAGGTGGAATTTTGTGTATAACTGACTAGAAAAAACGCAAATTTTGAAAAAGTTCAACATTGCGGGCGCAAAAAATTCGAAATTTTTTAAACAAATTTTCAAGGTTTAACTATTTTCGAATTTGCCATGGAGCTGAAATTTTTTTAGAGGTGGGATTTGTAAACGAAATAGGATTTATAGAAATTTTGATATTTTTATTTGTTTGGCAGTTAAAAATTTTTTAAGATTAAACAAATAGGTAGATGCTTAGACACTAAGCCGGAAGTTAGGAAGATGAAATTTTAAAATTATTTAGAAGTTTGTCTATCTTAACGAGCAAACATTTCAATTTATCCATAAAATTGTTATTTTGGCCGTTAAAAATTATTTATATTTAAAAAATTATATAAATGCTATTTCACTTCTAATTGTACTTTAAATTTAAAATTTGGCAGAAATGTGTGGCATTATTAACTCAATATGGGAAAAGTGTAATATTTCGAAAATTGCAGAAATTAGTGATTGTTTTTCTCCATTATTGTTCCATAATGAAAAAAACGGAAACCCGTCCAGAGTAGAAATCTTTAGAACTAAAGAAATATTTCTCATGATAAAATATATCTCTGAGAAATTAATGTTTTTTTGAATGTGAGATTAAATGCTTGCAGTATGCAAGCACCTTCTACTAGTATATATATCATTATATATAGATGTTTCTCACAGAGGAGGAGGATATAACATACATGTAGCTGGTGCTAGCATTCTGCAAGCATTTCATCTGACCCTGATAAACATTAATATTTCAGAGAGAGATAACATTATTAGAAATATTTTTTAATTCAAAATATTTCACCTCTGCACCCAATTTCTATCTTTCCTTATTGAACAATATTTG